>PPJP03000036.1:0-12395 GCA_003705805.3 Kluyveromyces dobzhanskii | reverse complement strand
ATATAATCGCAGGACTAATGAGTCACGTGATACTTCTTGAATGAACTTTATGTAGTTATAGCTCACTTCAGGATATTCTAGAATGCGCCAATTGATCGTGTTGATGTCCTGATGTTGTTGAACGAGATTATATAGCTACTGGGATTGTTTTACGCACACTGACGCAACCAAAGCTCAACAAATTGAGGAAGTTTGAGGAAGTTTATCTCTACAAAATGTAACATCTACTTATTACCTAACAAAAGTATAATGTACCAGATTGAATGTTGAAAAAGAACCTGTCATTCAAAATCTAGTCCTACAACTTCACTACCCTTCACTTCCTCGCTCCTTCGTTTCACTCCTTCATCTACATTTCATACGGCGCTTGCCTCAGCACTTCTCCCCTGTCCTCTCTCTTCCCTCTCAGCTTCTCATATTTATCGTTTTATTTTTAAAACTTAAGTTTCATGTTCCAATCTTAAAAATATTTAATTAGTTCTCAGTTTCCCAATGGGGGCCCCCTGTTGATGCGTCTAGAACGCCAACTTATGGAAGTATTATCTATTACATCGCTAAAGCATCCATTGCTGTCCTACATAATCTATATGGCAGATGAAAGAGATCAACAAGAACATCATTTATAATCTTACGCAAACTATAGTGTTTAGAAACTCAACTACCACTTAATTATTACGCATTGATGTGCTACGTGAACGCTATTTCTACTAACCCTCTTGGTAAAGCCCCTAGTGCTAATGCTTCCGACTGTTCAGTCCAACCTAAGGCCCGCGAGCATAATACAATCTACCTTCCCATGGCTTTAGTACGTTAGAGCTTGTGTCTATTTCGGCCTCCGCATAATTACCAAAAATGAATTCATGAGATGCGAAGCCTTCCAAGAAACTGAACTCTATCTCTTCTCTGCTGAAGTTCAACACAACATACAACAGCTTTTCGCCATACTTCTTGGTGAAAGCAAAGAGCTTTTCATTATCACGGTCAACAAATGTAAAGTCATATCCGTAATTTAGAACGTCCTTGTGTGCCCTTCTTACCTCAATAGCCTTCTTCCAGAAATGGAAGACAGATGCAGGATCTTTCAACTCATCTTCAGCGTTGATGCCGTCTTGGAAGGTCTCAGTTAAGGGGAACCATGGTTCTTTTGCGTTAGTAAACCCGCCAAATGGTCCCCCAGACGCCCATGGAAATGGAGTTCTGGCATGATCTCTGCATATCAAGTTCAGGGCGTTAAAGTACTCTTTAACCTGCTCAGAGTTTACACCGTACCTCTCGATCAACATCTTGGAGGTGCCCCTCACTTCAATGTCCTCGAACTTCTCAATTGGCCAGTTCTTAAAGTTGATCATACCCAGTTCTTGACCTTGATAGACGTACAACGTACCAGTTAGGGCGATTTCCAACAGAGCTAGCAACTTTGCAGATATTTTCCTGAAAGCTGGGCTATCATCACCGAATCTTGTCACAGAACGTGGTTGGTCATGATTCTCTAAGTAGATTGTGGACCAAGAATCGAATTTATTGGTGAAACTAAAGCTTTTAGCAATAGCATTCTTAAAAGCTGGTAATTTGAACTCAGTGATACCAAGGTTACCAGGCTTTCTACCAAGCAAGGTGTGGTCAAATATGAAAAGCTGACTAAGCTCTTGCTCTTTAGCACTCGTATACTGTCTAAGCACCTCTTCACTACCAAGCATGATTTCACCTACGTTCAGTAATTCTCTACCGTCCTTCACTCGGTCTCTCATAAACTTGTTCATTTCTTTGTGAAATTCATGGATTCTTGGACCGTTCATACTGACACTTTCAGCAGTTTGAAATTCCAAGCCTGGTTTGGTTACTGGTGCATCCGAGAAATCCTGTTTTTTAGAGTACAAACCTCCCACATCTATTCTGAACCCATCTACACCATGATCTAGCCAAAATCCTACTGAACTTTCGTAAATGGCATTACGAGCTTCTTCGTTTTCCCAATTGAAATCTGGTTGGCCCTTTGCAAACAAATGCAAGTAAAATTCGCCGGTGCCTTCATCGTACTGCCATGCAGAACCGCCAAAGAAAGATCCCCAGTTGTTTGGAGGAATTGGTTTGCCGTTACAATCGAATCCCTTAGGAGCTTTCCAGATAAACCAATCACGTTTGGCGTTATTTAAGCTGGAACGAGCCTCTTGAAACCACGCGTGTTGTGAAGAACAATGATTAATAACAAGATCGACGACAATTTTGATGCCTAGGCTGTGCGCATTTTCAATCAGATTAAAGATATCGTCGTTGGTACCGTAACGTGGCCAGACCTTCTCATAGTCAGCGATGTCGTACCCCATATCCTCCTGTGGAGAATCATAAAATGGACTTATCCAAATGGTATCCGCTCCTAGTTCCTTGATGTACTCAAGTTTGGAATTGATACCCTTGATGTCACCCCATCCATCATCATTAGAGTCCTTAAAACTAGCTGGATAAACCTGGTAAACTACAGCTTCTTTCCACCATTTTGGGTCAGTTTCTGGGTGTTTGGATATGATATCTGTAACAGTCATATTCAATGTTTGTGCTTGAAGTTTTGATCACAAGAACTAATCTTAGTCGTAGCTCATATCCATTTTTAGTTAGTGCTTTGCGATTTGTTCGAGAAACAGCACCCTTTTATATTAGTTCAACCCTTGGTTTTGTATCTATCATTATAAAGCAGTGTTTTCATGTTGACCACTAAACGCTAGCAAATCATTTTTCGTCCAATCGATTTCTACGGAATTAGTCCATCGCCCTACGGTTGTTGCGATATCTCTATTGCGGAAAAAATGAAAAGAAAACATGAGATACACCTTGTCGACATTGTTTAGGTTACTCAACTGATGTCTGGCCCCAAGGTGTTCCACATATCGATCATTCTAAGCCTCTAGCAAACACATAGCAGTATAGCATGGGTTACGGCTACCTAATGGAAAAAAACCTCGTGTTAAAACACTCCAGATTTACTGCAGTAGGGTTATTCGAAATTCGGCACTACAGCTCGAGAGAAAGAGAACAGCCATGTTTCCCCATACAGTAACACATGTGCGCCAGTACAGGTACCCTGCATTGTTTCCAGGCAAATTTTTGCCTTTGATGCATGACCGAACTGAAAATTTAATCGGGATATATTTTCCGCAAGCAACCCCAGACTTTGACTAAATTTTCGGGTGTTAGTAACTCGATCCGGGGAAATGTAAAGAAACTCCGACAAATGGTTTTTGCGAAGGCTCATTTGCAGTCTAAGTCTTGAGAAAATTGTATTAGGAAGCAGCTGTTCTAGCATTCATGAAGAAGAAGAAGGTGTTAAAATAATATCATCCAATATATTCCACAATATGTGTAAAACTACATTATGCCCAAAGAATGGTGAGATCTTCAGTTTAGCAGTATAGTTTGGCGGAAATTGTTGGCTCTAGGCCAAAGTTGGATCATTTTCCGGTTCAGCAAGAAAACTTCTGCGTGCTTGTCGAAAACACACAATCCACCGAGCTTAACGCACACCTAGCAATAAAATTTTAGGATATTTTGTTCATTGAGTATAAATATTGAATGAATGGCTGCATCTGTTCTTTTTGTAGTACGGCTTACGCAGTGACAGTTAGGAGAAAAGCTAATGTATGTGATTTGCTTGATTTTGCTTCAAAACCCAAAGTTCAGAACTTGAACAACAACATAATATGAATAAAGAAAATAACACTTCGACGAGGAGCTCCTCATCGGTAGTTATCCAAAAAGACAAAAAAAAAACTGACATCGAGCATAAGGAAGACGCAGAGTCAATTGAGAATGTTAAGCTTGAGCATTCATTATTAGATGATTACCTTGGCGATGCAGATGGAGCCGCTGATGCAGACGCAACCGAAAAGAGTATGTCTCTATTAGAAGGGTTGCACAAGTACCCAAAAGCCGTGGGTTGGTCTGTGGTATTTTCGACAGGTTTGATCATGGAAGGTTACGATACTGCCTTTGTTAATAATTTGTTTGCTCTTCCAATATTTCAGACAACTTTTGGCGAGTACAGTGAGGCAAACGGTGCATGGGAGATTCCCTCCAGATGGCAGATTGGGTTGGGTATGTGTATAGCCTGTGGTGAGATTATCGGATTGCAAATAACTGGTACATTGGCAAATCGTTACGGATACAGGCCCGTGTTGATCGGTGGTTTGTTTTTATTGATTGCCTTCAACTTCATCCTGTATTTCGCAAATAATTTGGCCATGATAGCCGTAGGCCAAATTCTATGTGGTATCCCATGGGGTTCATTCCAAACCCTTTGCGTGTCTTATGCCAGTGAGGTCTGTCCATTAGTTCTAAGATACTATCTGACGACTTACATCAATTTCTGTTGGCTTATCGGACAGTTGATCGCAGCCGGTGTCTTAAAGGGTTGTCAGGAGCATCTTGCTAATGAGCAATTGGGTTGGAAGCTCCCATTTGCCTTACAGTGGATCTGGCCAGTTCCTTTGATTGTAGGTATTTATTTGGCTCCTGAGTCTCCTTGGTGGCTAGTTCGAAAGGGTAGAATGGAACAAGCGAAGAGGTCTGTTACAAGAATTCTAACTCTACCCGTTGCCGAGAAAGATTTACTTTCTGATATGATGCTTAAGAAGATGAAAATGACTGTAGAAAAGGAGATCCGTTTAGCTTCTCAATCGACTTCGTACATGGACTGTTTTAAAGGCACCGATTTCAGAAGGACAAGAATATCATGTCTCAGTTGGGTATTTCAAAATTTAACGGGTGCTTCATTGATGGGATACTCCACTTATTTTTATGAGAAAGCAGGTTTGGACACTTCAGCAGCATTTACGTTTTCTATCATTCAGTATATTATTGGTATTGTTGGCACTTTTGCATCATGGTTCCTATCGTCCAGAGCCGGCCGTTATACGATTCTCTTTTGGGGGATTTTTTTCCAGATGGTAGTTATGCTCATCACAGGTGGGCTTGGATTCAGTGACTCTAAAGGTGCTAGTTGGGGTGCAGGCTCAATGTTGCTTATTTACAACTTCTTTTACAACTCTACGTCCGGCCCCGTTGTTTACTGTGTGGTATCTGAAATTCCAAGTGATAGGCTAAGAACTAGCACTATTGTGCTAGCACGTAACGCATACAATTTGACAGCAATTGTGAATTCGGTATTAACACCATACATGTTAAACTCATATCAGTGGAATTGGGGTGCAAAGACGGGTTTGTTCTGGGGTGGTTTTGCTGCTCTCTCTTTGGTCTGGGCGTACTTTGATCTGCCAGAAACAAAAGGTAGAACCTTCGCTGAACTTGATGAGTTGTTCCACCAAAAAATCCCTGCAAGGAAGTTTGCCAGTACACATGTTGAACCTTTCACCCATGAAACAGTGATGAAGAACATGGATGTTATCCCAGAAGTCAATCTAGAAAATATTGATGAAGAAGACCTTGAACGTAAGAAATGAATAGTAACTCATATCTTACTGAATCTGATGGTTATGTTAGCACCAAACTGCTGTCATTGATAGCACTGAGGTTGTGTATGATGCTAGAATGGCTTTTGTTTACTGTGTTTAACGTTTATACTATCTTAGATTTGGATACGGTTGTAGATGCTTTTCAGGCAACCTATTATTTAGTTTATATGACGACAAATTAACGAAAAATATTTAGAGGATTGTAATAGTATTGTGGAATCTGGGTGAACAAGTCACGTGGTATGGACCCAACAGGGTCTGGTCCATAAGGATCCATATTGATGAGATATATATATATATATCGGTAGTATAGATGTATGCACCTGGTATCCGATGACATGACTGGCTAGGTGTCATTAGATCTGATCTAATTGTGCTGCTCCAAGACATTGTTAGAACTCATCTAGCCCGCCTCTTTATGGAAGTAGTATCCATTATCCAGCTAAAGCTACTATGAACTAGGATTAGCGCTAAGGCGTCCATTTGTGTTCTACGTACTGCATATGATACAAGAAAGATATTAAGGAAAACATCGTTTATAATATTCCACCCATTTGTCTTATCAGAAACTCAATTACCAAGTCCAGATGTCCACCGCCAACGCCAGTTCTACTAACCCTCCTAACCGAGTCCCTGGTGCTAATAATCGTAAGTACCCAGTTCAATGTATATATTTTTCGTTGGTATCACCGATCATTGGCTATTTGTTTGTTAATTTCAACATCTTATACTGCTAAAATCAAACATTGTACTGGTCGTTACACGATCCTTCTATTCAGAAAGAATTGATCTGGACTGAAGCTATGCCTGACTTGTATGTAACTACATTCAATAACTGGGATAGTGTGAGCTGTCAAAATTAGCTAAATACACCACTGTTTTGATTAACAACCTCTGATATAGTTGAGAATGTGCAATTTTGCCTACTGAATTTGAAATAGGTAACAATGTTATATTATCAGCAATTTTCTTGACTGCACAATCACCAATATTACATAGTCGAATAAATTGTTGATTTGGACTCTCTTTAGTTGTCTGGAAAACATATATGTTGTGACTCTCGAGGAAAAACGTGTATTCGGATGTGAAAGCCATTCCTGATCTCGGTTTTCCAATTAGGTTGTGCTAGAACTCCCTTCTGAACGGTGTTGCTTCCTGACTCAAAAAACCATGGCTTCCGCACTTTCGATCCAGTGTCCAATGAATTATCCCAAAAAAAATTAATTAAAAACAATGTTACAGGACGCGATTAAGACCTTGTGTAGTAATATTACAGCGTATCTTTTTTAAGAGGAACACCTGTAGAAGGAAAATTCGGAGGCACAGAAAGTGCCTCGCTGAAATCGGACCATGCGATTTTCGATGATTTTATCCACAATCGATGGATCATGTCAGAGCTGTTGGAAAGTTATGGTAGCCTGTCCAGGAATATGTAGCTGAACTGTGTTTATGTTGTTACCACAATTTTAGCTTTACATTCTTTTTCGGCTAAAAGATAGACCGGCTGGACTTACAAAATCTCCGAAGATCCTGAACGATTCACACAGTAGGAAAGGGGACCCCCTACGCTGATATCTAGGAACGGCTCGCGAACCCTGTCAGAATGTCTTCAAAGTATTTTTCTTTTTCTTCCCTGAGTCACCGAGAAAAAAAGTGAACGTCCGAGCTGTAGGCAATATAATTCACAGTGCGCAAAATGTAAAGAAGCCAATTTATTCGGACAATACACGAAGGGTATTATGTCTCGATCGGTGTTATCACACACTGGATATTATGTCTCGAACGGTGTTACCACACACTCAATTACCGGAGTGCTAATGGGGTCGTACCTGTAACTCAATCCACACTCACGAAAATTATCGACAAACGCTAGAACGACCGATGAATAATTAGAAAGAGTCTTCTCAAAAGGTGCTACCACCACTGCGCGGTAATCGGTACAAAGCTGAGGAGTATAAATGTATCTAGTGATCTAGAAATTCATGTCAAAATAATTGTGAACCCTAGAGGTTGTTTCTTCCTGTCTAAATTTCTGAATAACTATCCTACTAGCTTCAAGCAAAAACGCACGATGACCGATTCGAAGAACGGTGAACAGCAAATTGAAGTCGCTGAAAGAGATGATAATTCTCAGAATGAAAAAAACAACGAAGTCGATACTAATTCAGTTTCGGTTGAAGAAAACGAAAAAAAGATTAACATCAAGGATGCAGACGAACTTCTAAAGTTCATGGACAAATATGAGTCTGAAGTGGAACCGCTGACTCCCGAAGAAGAGAAAAAGTTTGTCAAGAAGAATTTCACCATTGTATCTCTATTGACTACTCTCGTTACCCTCATTCTTTTCATGGATAAATCTACAATTGGGTACACTACAATTTTAGGAATTTATGCGGACACAGGAATCAGTAAAGGTGATTTCAACAACTTGAACTCTATATTCTATGCTGGCTACCTCATTGCTCAATGGCCGTGTCACGTATTGTTACAAAAATTACCACTGGGAAAATACCTAGCTGGAAGTGTTTTTCTATGGGCGTTAATTGTGGGGCTTACTGCAGTCTGTAATGATTATGGTGGTTTGATGGCATGCCGTTTTTTCTTGGGTGCCGCAGAATCCGTAGTTGTGCCAGCTTGTGAAATTACACTTGGAATGTTTCTTACAAGTAAACAACGTGAAGTTGCTCAGCCAGTATTTTGGGCAGCCACTGCTGCTGCACCCTTGATATCATCTTTCGTTTCTTTCGGATTGATGCATACTCATACATCTACCTATCCTTGGAGAATATTTATGGCATTAAATGCTGGTTTATCTTTGCTACTCGCCATCGTCGTCCTATTCTTCTATCCCAACAATCCCGCTGACGCAAAGTTCTTGTCTACCAAAGAAAAGGTTTTCTTGATCAAGCAAGTTCAAGAGTCCACTGAATCATCCATTGAGCAAAAAACTATCAAGAAATATCAAATATATGAAACATTAAAAGATCCTGTTTCGTGGTTATTCTTTTTTCAAAGTTTCACTCTTATGTTATCAAATTCTCTTACTTACCAACAGAACCAATTATATGTTGATATTGGTGTCGACAACCTAGGTTCGTCTTTAGTCTCTGCAGCTGGGAGTGCTTGGGATATTTTACTTTACGTCATATTTGCTTTTGTTATCCTCAAATATCCAAATCAAAACGGCTACATTGCAGCAGGATGCATGCTTTTACCAATTGCATCTGGGATTGCAATGGTAACAATAGAATGGTCCAACAAGTATGCGCTGTTAGCTTGTATGATTTTGGCTGCTTCTTCCAAGGGTGTCACGTATATCGTTGCTTTGGGATGGACAACATCATCCGTTGCTGGTTACACTAAAAAGCTTTACAGAAACGTGATGTTTATGTTAGCTTACGGTGCAGCTAACATAATCTCTCCCCAACTATGGAATCCGAACGATGCTCCGAGGTATTTCCCTTCGTGGATTGTCCAAATTGTTGTTTCATTCTTCCTTAATATCGTAATTTTGTTATCGATTAGATACATTTTAGCAAAAAGGAACAAAGAAAGATATCAGTGGATTCAAGAACATCCATATGATAACTTTGGTATCGTTACTTTCGAAGAAGGTGGCAGTGAAAAAGTCAATATAGCCATGTTGGACTTAACTGACTTCGAAAATAAAAGGTTCGTCTATCCTCTGTGAAATAATGTAGGAGATGGTAGGAATAATAAATGAGGCACTTTACAATGCCAATTACCTTTTGTTACGTTTTAATTTTGAAGATTTCATTGGATAAATAGAGCTTTTATGAATCGACATTCAAATGACGACTGGCACTGCAGCATGCACCGTGAATATATACATGTGTATCTCCAGTTTGAAATAGAAAAATTCTGGCGAAATTCGACAATAACAACAGAGTGGGGGGTTTACAGAATGACAAAAAGGAGATCAATAGGATTCTCAGAGCTCAAAAGATCAACGCGAATAACTTCAGGGCAGGGGATTTGAAACAAATAAAAGAAAACAGCGATTGAATGGTACTGTGCGTAACATCATCACTCTAAAAAAATGACCGAATTATCATCTGCTGAATCTGCGAATAGCTAGAGTGTACTAATTTCCACTTTCGATCAGACGTTTGGACACTTTATAGTTGATTGGTGTGGCTGTGTAATCAACAGTTTTATAATCCCAAAAGAACGATAATTCGGTATTATTAGAATATTGTGAAACATCACAATCTGATAGGTAGTTTTTTTTAGTAAGTCTCTTTTCGATGTAAACCCTGAACTCAGATAGGGGGCAGGATAACCCTGGACCTGAACTACACCCTGGCAAAGGGATGACTCCATCATTGACGATATAACGAACAAATGAATTCTCTCCACAATTAAGTCTTTCAGTGAAGATGCGTGCACCCATGGGCGTTGTCCAGCTTCCTTTCTGAGAGGCCGATTGGAAAGAAAATTGGTAAGCTGCAACGTGCGGTGCTCTCGTATCAAATAAACCAATCGCCGACACGTAGTGTTGAATATCTGTATCATGAGAAAATGTTAACCAAACTTTATTGTCTAAACGTTCACTTCCTTTGATAAGCTCGTATGAAGCATTGAGAAGGACCGAACCTATCGATTGTACTACAGGATTTCCTAAACCATTGTTGTAAAAGTTTGCTACGTCCGCACTATCGGAGTAGGAATTCAAATCCTCTTCATCAAAAAGATCACAGACAGGAGAGTAACCCTTGATATTTATTTCATAGGCACACCATGAAATCAACCGCTTAATATCTTTATTATTTAGCGTCAATTTCAAATGTGAGTTCTTTTCCATCAATCTTCCTCTGATCCTTTGTAAATGAGAGTTATTGACATTTTTCGAAAACTGATCTGCAAACTCCGAATCATAATTCTTGCATGAATTTCGAGGTGTTAAGGAATTAGGTCCCGAGTTTTCATCTTCAGGAATAATTTGTAGCTGAACAGTGACCTCAAGTGCTTCTTGTAGACCTACAATCATATTTCTGGCGGTTTCATATACTCTACCAGCGTCTGTAGAGAAAACTGGCAAGGATTCGCCAATCAATTCACTATATTTGGAAGCAACGTAGCTTCCAATCCTTTGTGCAGTTTTAGATCCCATGTACGGATTCGATTCATCTACGTTCGAGGAATTTGTCATCTGTTCAAGGTATTCACTGTTTGTTATGGGGTACTCGTAATCATTGAATATTGACAACGGACCCTTGAATTCCCCTTTGAAAACTTTCAACTTATTCCACAGCTTTTCAAGTTTCTCACCTTTCGCTGCCTTGGGAAAACGTTCCGCGTGTCTAGCAATCATTTGCACTTGTTCAATATAACATTCCTCGGGAACTTCCGTCGAAACTCCGTAAGTGATTGGATATGAAAAATATGGCCCTTCGCCGTTCAGTAAAGGAAATCTCATTTCTTGACAAGTTCTTCGTTTTGTATCAAGACATCCAGTGATATGCTCAGCATTTGAAACCAGCGCCCAACAAGTAACTGGCAAGACAAGTGATGCAACCTTTAGAGAAAGAATCATTATAATATTGTCCATCAACATTCAACTGACTTGAATCAAGTTTTATTGGTGTCTACATACCTCGTTCATTTGTTGTTAACCGTACGGTGCCAAAAGACGCAAATAGATGCTTCGGTAACTTCAGCACATTGTTCCATTATTTTCTTACACTTATACTCTTTACAACTCTTCACACGACAATTATCCAATTTCGACTAAAGATCATGGAAAGAAGCACGTTTACCTTCAAACCATTCCCATGTAAAGAGTGAAATACTGAGCTGATACAGGAACGTATTTTCAGGCGTTGTACTTTCTGATTTTTGGGGTACTGAATCCTAAACGTTAATCAAAGCGAACGTACCAAAGATTAAATAATCATAATCTACAACGATCTTCCCCATTACCTTTAATGCTGTCAAATGTAAAAGATCGAAAAATTTCACCGTTCTTCAGTTTCTAGTGTTGGTCTTTTATGGCACGTGGTACCTTCTGCCAAATACAATTCCCCTTGTGACGAACAGTTTTAGAAATCGCGGTCCCGATAGAACGAATAACAACTGGCTGCCCAGTAAGGTCAAACAAGCGATGGCTAAGTCATGCTCAGATGGAACGCAGTGCTACTGTCTGAAAATATAAAAAGAATATAGCAGCTTTCTCTATTAATTTTCTTTTTTTCATGAGATCCGACGTTGACACAAAATGCATTTTCGTTTATTATTGATCTGCAAAAAGATAGAGCTATGCAAGGAACAAAATAGGTTTACTACTATTGGCGATTTTATATGTACCATTAAAGCGCGACGAACCAAAAGTCCGTCGAACCAAAAAATTAATACGATAGCTTTTTACAATTTTGAACGACCGACGAACACCGAAGCTTCTGCAGTACTTGGCTTGCAGGTCGGAAATGTACAGTGTTTGCGAGCATTTAAATAATCTTCGTATTTCGTGAAACAGATCTTACGGTTTTGTTAAAAAAGAGCCCCGCTCAAATGTATGAATAAAGATAAAACGGCCGAGAGAACCACTACACTGGATTAAAACATGAATGCAAGATGCTGAATTTTATCTTAGAAAACATCCCAACAGCAGAAAATACCGCCCACGTATTAACGAAGCCTGTTAGTGTGAAGCTATTCAAACTTCTAACAGAGGACCGGGTACAACAGCTTTCTCCTTGTCGGGGCGTGTTGTTCTAAGAAGGTTTTGCGGATGCGTCTAGGCCGCCAACTTACAGAATTAGTATTTATTACAAGGCTAAAGTACATATGAACTAAAATCACAGATCTAAAAAGTATATAAGTAGAGGTTTCTTCGTTCAATTTCCAACCAGGATTTTGGCGACCTTTCCATTAGTGCTCTACATTAATGTATGTGTGTCAGATGGAAGAAAC
>PPJP03000035.1:0-12453 GCA_003705805.3 Kluyveromyces dobzhanskii | reverse complement strand
TTTTTACCCAATTTTAAAAGGTTTTTTAACAGTCAAAAGTTTGCGTATTTAAAAACAAGAAAAAAAAAAATAGGTTTTGAAAAAATAAAAAAAAAAAAAAAAAAAAAAAAGGATCTCTGCGGTCTCTTGTGCCCCAGAATTATTCCAACTTTTTGAATTATAAATTCGGAAGCGAAATCTAAGAATCGATTAAGATGATACTTGACAACCGAGTTTCAGTAACATAGTGTTCGATTCTTGGCAAACATATAAGGAACTGAACGCTGGACAGTGGTATCAATCTATTGTAAAAATTTGTGATTTGACCGTTTGGTAATTTGCTTTCGTTGCGGTTGTTGAATGCAAAGAATTGTTTACTATAGTGGCAACGGATTGAACAACGGAAATAGCCAGTGGGTTAGTAATTGGTTGTATCGTAACAGAAGCACTTCAAAGTACATTGGACTCGGATTAACAGTGGCCATAAGTGTATACGTGTTAGGACCTACAATTGGCGGTTGGATATTTGGAGATAAGATGTTTGGCTCAAGCAGTAAGAGGAGTGATAAGTTCACTACGGGGTTAATTAACAATCGAAACGACTGCTTTGCGAATTCTTCGATTCAAGCCCTTTCGTCTCTTGTTTATTTGACTAAATACCTCAACGAAGTTTTGAAGCAGGCCCAATTCTTGGCGACGCTGATGGATATTAACGGGCCCACAACTGAGGAACAAAAACAGTCAATTGACGAGGAAAGTGTTGACCCTATCCCATTTGGTAAGAGCCATTTGGATGAAGGATTCTCCAGAAAGAGGCCTGATTTGTGGAAGGCGCATACCAGCACAAATACTATATGTACCTTGCGTTTCCAGGATACTATGACTCCAAAAGCTTGTTTATCCGAGGAGTCCTCCTTGGCGGGGGATGCATCAGACCAGTTGGAACATACGGACCAGACAGAAGATGAGGATGGAGATGATGATGAATCTCTCTCTGCATCTAAGAATTCGGAAAATGGTGAAAACGACGCAAGCTCTGCAGCTGCAGACTGTTCGGATTCGTCAGCAGAAGATATTCCGAAAATCCCCTTGCACGAGTCCTTGGCTCAAATATTGTACCAGTTGCAGCAAACGATTAATGCGGAACACCACATTTCTATTTGGCCCTTTTTGAGGGTGATAGAAGGTATCTTCAAAGCCAAGATTTCTACAGGCCAAAATGACGCTCATGAATTGACCCAAGTTGTGCTGCAAACGTTGGAGAACGAAAACTTGGCGTTGCAAAAGTTTGTTAAAAGTCATTCATTGAACGTCATCATTCCAGCAGTTCCAATGCATGGGTCATTGGCAGACAGTTTGTTCTGTTTAAGCTGTGGGGAATCCTCGCAGGTTAACATCCATGAATTCACGATGTACTCTGTACCGGTCCCCCAGCTAATGAACGCTGATTTGTCAAAAATGATTTCTGATAACCAAACCGATCAAATTAGTGGCTACTCGTGCTTGTGCTGTAAGTTGAATGCAATTTTGGCTAATGAAAAGAACAGAAACTACAAGGACAACTCAGAGGAAGAAAACCAGATTCTAGCAGAGTTGCAAAAACTGTTACCTAATGCCTTTATTAATGACGATTTGCCCAGTAACTTGAGCACTTACCTAAACTCTTACGACAAAGACGCCAT
Source organism: Kluyveromyces dobzhanskii (assembly GCA_003705805.3). Taxonomy (NCBI): domain Eukaryota; kingdom Fungi; phylum Ascomycota; class Saccharomycetes; order Saccharomycetales; family Saccharomycetaceae; genus Kluyveromyces; species Kluyveromyces dobzhanskii. Next base: position 10,792 of record PPJP03000035.1, on the reverse strand, counting down.
GAAAGCATCTGACATAAAATCTACCATCGTAAAGAAAACTGTTGTTGTGGACTCTCCGGATATTTTGATAATTCATTTATCGCGCTCTGTATTTAACGGTATGGGCTATCAGAAGAATACTTGTAACGTAGCCTTCGACGACGAGTTAGTGGTTCACCGCCAGGTTATCGAGAACAATAAATGTGCAGGAATCAGACATGAAACCTTCAAGTTGAGATCGATGCTAAGACATCAAGGTTCCCATTCCACCGGGCACTACGAATGTTACAGGCATAAACCAGAATTTATGAAAGATATCGATACAAATCAAGTCATAAGCAAAACACCAATGGTGGACTTTGGTATAGCATCAAACAAACTTGCAGCAGAGATCTGGAATCAAGCCGTAAACTCTAACAAATCAGACTCCTGTTCCATTGACTCTGAAGAGTCATTGTCATCTAACGCTCCATTCAGGTCCGTTTTCTTAGATTCTCCGAACTCCGCCGTTGTTGCAGATGATGATTATGTGATTGGCAGTTCCGAGTTCCCCAACGATCCTAACGGCAATAATTCCAGTTCTGGTGTGTCAAGGACACCCTCTACGTTGAAAAGAGTCACGGGGTTCCTTTCCAGAAAGGGCTCTGTCTCAGTTGCTGAAAATACCAGCAATGGTAACGGCAGAAATGATGGAGGTAATACGCCTACTATAGCTGGGTCGTCGGAACCAAAGACGCGTGCCAGATTTAATAGTGTTTCATCAATGATTTCAGATCGGAATATCTCCCTAACTTCCAGCAACGCAAGTAATGCAAGTATCGATTCTTACAGTACGGATCAGGTTACCAACACAAGTGCCACAGAAGTTGACACTGAAACGGACCAAGATGCCGTCTCATTAAACTTGAATAAGAAGACAAGAAAAAGAAGATTAAAGAAGCTAAAAAGTGTAGTCAAGTACCCATGGTGGAGGATTTCAGACACCAAAGTCAAAGAGTACAAAACAGACGATATTTTATCGGAGAGCAAATTCGTATACATGTTGTACTACGAGAAAGTGTTTGCAAACTAAGTATCACCTCCCTCAAACGCATTCTAAACCAAAACTTATGCGTGTCAGAAAACAGAAATCTCACAAGGAAAAAACCTTAAACGATAATTCAATGAAATACGCTAGTACCAATACTGCTGCGTGCTTCAAATCAATGCACAAAAAGGCTTCCGAGCGGTGTCATACCCAAAATTTTGACGACTGTTGGGATTACTTACCGGATATATATGCACTAGTTACCATTTCGTACATATCTATCACGTGACTGATTATAGTAATATTCTGTCCAACTTCCTCATTTCCATGCTTCCATGCTTTGAAATGAAAAAGGATTGACAGAATTAACAGATGAGTTTTGTAAAAGGCATAAACATACTGAGAAATCGAAGGTAAAAATAGATACTATCCACATCAACTATCAAGGGCCATGTTGAAGGTATGTTCATATGATCCTATAATATTCTCGCATTCAAACGGCCCACATCCAAAAATAAATTTCCAGGCGTTTTTCGGTGCAGAAAATTTTTCCCATTTAAGAGAAGATGACGAGATTGAGACTTTACCAACAAAACATAAATTACTAACACAACATGCGCAATGGCTATTGGCTCTTCAAATGAACCAATTAGTATAGAAATTGCGAAATTCGAAATAGAATTTCAAGTTGAAGAAAGAGGGTTCCAAACAGCGTATTACGTCTGCAGATATTTCCGGCCCCACCCAAAAATCTGGAGGAGCTCCACAGAACGTAAGGACTATTCCTATTAGGCAAGTCTCTACCTCGTCACAGCTTTCATCAGGTTTCTCGAATGGAAAATCTAAAGATATCTCATCTCCGGAAAAAGTCATCAAAGCACTATACAACTATCAAGCACAGTCAGCAGGGGAACTATCGTTCGACAAAGGAGACTTTTTCCATGTTCGGCAAGAGGAGAATGACTGGTATGAAGCTTTCAATCCAGCAGACGGTAAACGGGGTATGGTTCCTAAAAATTACTTCGAAACTGTTGGTAGAACTGCCCAAAATTCTTATACATCACCAGCAAAAAGCCTGAATAGAAACGGATCTTTCGGTAATAATCAGCTTCTGCAACACCACCAACAGCAGCAGCAGCAACCTTCTAATATGGGAACTCTCTATGCTATTGTGCTGTACGACTTCCAAGCTGAAAAAGCAGATGAGTTGACTGCATATGCCGGCGAAAATCTATTTATATGTGCTCATCACGATTATGAATGGTTTATTGCCAAGCCTATCGGCAGATTGGGTGGTCCTGGTCTAGTTCCTGTTGGTTTTGTGACCATTATTGACATAGCAACTGGATATGCAACAGGGAATGAAGTTAAAAGCGATATTGGATCTGTGAATTTGCCCTCAGTGCAAGAATGGAAAATGAATATTGCTCGCTATAAAGCCAGCAATATTACGCTAGGTTCAGTTGAACAACAAAGTCAGCCGTACATTCAACAACGATCTCAATCAAGACAAAATTCTCAGCATCACCAACAACACCCACACCTCCAGTACTCAACTTCCTTCAGCAACGATTATCCTCCCGATACTGTGGTAGTCACGCATGCCGCAGTTGAGCGGTTCTTTTTACAGGATGACAAGTACTGGTTCCAAGTATCCTGCCAGCTGTCGAATAATTACACACGTATCTTGAAGCGTTATTACGAAGACTTTTATGATTTACAGGTAAAGCTTTTAGATATTTTTCCTGCAGAAGGTGGTAAGTTGAGAGATGCGAATGGGCAGTGGACGAAGCGTATAATGCCTTATATACCCGGCCCAGTACCTTATGTGACAGATAGCATCTCCAAAAAGAGAAAAGATGATTTGAACATATATGTGAAAGACCTAATTTCTCTGCCCCCATACATTTCACATACAAACCTGGTGAAGAGTTTGTTTGCTGTCAAAAATAATGGTTTTGATCGCGAAGTAAGTAATGAAGAAACCACGGAGCTTAATCTAAAAGGTAAGGCCGATGATTCTACCTTAACTAACGAAGAACTTCAACTACCAGAAGCAATGAAGAGACTTTCTATTGCTACCAGTGCCAATACAGGTGCCAATACCTCCAGGGTGAAGTCCAGGCCACCAAGCGGTTTTGCTCCAAGGATAGCGGATGAGAAGCCTGTCAAAATAAAATTCTATTACAAAGACGACATCTTCGCCTTAATGTTGCACCCTACCATCACATTGGAAGAACTGTGCAGTAAGATAGCTCCCAGAATTGATGCAGCTGCTTTCCGGTTATTTATCAAAAATGGAGACGATATAGGTGCACAAGTCACTACCGATGCACAAGTACCTATCTTAATTCAAGAAAAACGGAAAATATTCGTTGACGACAGCTGAACTGTTAATAACTACAGTTAAGGATCGATATAAAAGAATCTAATCTCGGACTTCGAAATGATGCAATAAATATTGTCCCATAATTTACGGGTGGTCCGGATGCTTATCTATACCCCATTGTAATATTTAAAAATAATATACCATTACTTCTTTCATATTCTCCGCACTGATTCAATTATGTTCAAACTATATACAATCGATTGGTCCATTTTCTTATAGTAGTCAGCTCTATCCGTATGACTTAGTAATGATGTATTGAAACCCTCTTAATATGGCTACTACGTTAGTTCTATATCCATGTTTTCTTCTTCAGATGTAACTTCTTCGAGGTCCATGTCGACGTCTGTGTCTATACCACTGTTGTAATCGTTGGAGAGATATTGCAAATTTCGGCTCCAATCAACATTAGGGTATGAATCTACCCCAACGCCAATTTCCACTTCATGGGATGCTACCGTCTGCTGCCAGAACCACTTTTTCCATGAATCAAACAACAAAATCCGCCAATCATACCATTTTATCACTTGTGAATTGAACTGTCGTACTTGGTCAAATATCTTTTCGTACATCTTGTCGTTCTTGTTTGCATTTGACAGTTCACGCTCAACTGCTGCCCACATCCTTTTGTTCACGACATCCCTCAGTGGATTCAAGCCGGTATCGATCTTTGTTCTTTCGGCGCATATGTTGGTCTGTGGACCTAATGATAAGTTTTCAAAATCATATATTAGTCGTTGTTTCTTGTAATTGCTGATCCCTATTGGATCAGGACTTCTTGACCTCTTCAACTTGAAACCTAGTGACATTAGGGGATGCTTATTTTTTTCATTAGCACCTTCATACAGTGAATTTCCTTGGGAAGGTATGCTGTTTAGTGTGATTATATTTGGTGACCTTTCGTAGAGTCTTTTATTTTACGAATGATCAAGAACTTTCTGGAAGCGTGGGTTCAAATCATCAAAAAGCACGATTCAACGGCTAACCGGTTCACCCCAAGTTCACTCAAAAGTTGATATTTGTACAATATGGTAACAGTCCACTCTTAAATGGTCCGCAGTTACGGATCTAATCTGCTATTTTCATATCACTTGTCTCAGATATACTTCTTCAGCAGGTTTTGATAATTAAGGGTTTCAAAATCTGGTTTTCTTATAGAAGCAATACACTCATCTGTAACAGAAAATGCCTTATCGACAGTCACAAAATTGATACAAGAAGTGGTAAGTATCGCCTAGTCGAAACTTTTCTCAGGCCGTTCAATTCACCGATATCAAGACATGTTCCACACGCCCCCATTCTCCAATTCTTCTTTCGACACCAAACTATCTATCACTGAATCTTATCGCGAGACTTCAAATCCAACAGCATCCAATAATGGTGATTCAAGAAAACAGGCGATCGCGCTTGAGGTAGTCGATCCACCAGAGACTATATCACAGCCACCGGAATTACCTTCTGAACCAGTGGGAGCAAATGATGATCTCATTCCCATTGCCAGCATACCTGAAGAATTAATGAAACTAATAGATCTATTTATTGATGATTTGAAACAACCTAAATACTCCAGACCCTTGACAATCTCCCAGTTGTCACAGATCTTTCAGAGATTTTACGAACGTTTTGATAGATCGTGTCAGCAGCATCTCAACACTTCGGCTTTCCCTAATAATTCTAACGCCATGCTCAATGCTAGAGAGGCTCGAAATAGCGGGTTGAGTAGTATTTTCAACAGATCCAGAAGCAGTAGTTTCCGCAATAATGGTACAAAAACTAGAACCAGAACCAATTCTGAGCAGAACTACCAACAGCTTTTGACGTCAGATGAGATTTCGCAGCAAATTAAACTGCAAGAAAGTAACAATACTAAAGTTGATCAAATTATGGATTTATGTGAATGTGAAATCTTCAAAAAGATACTGCAGGTAGGCATAAATGTTCCAAGCCATCCAATCAAACAGACGAAGAAAAACTGTGCAAATGCATGGAAAATGACCAGTCTATTTCGCAATAACCCGGAATTTTTTGAATTCGATAGATTATTGAACATCAAGTTGAACACATTGAAGGAATTGACCAGCTCTCAATTGCTTGATCTGCCATCATTCTTGGCATTAGAGTTGAAAGATGAAGAAAAACTCAATATGGTGGGGCAATTACTCGATAAACTATTAAATGAGAATGTGTCACCATGCGATAAAACAAACTGTCTAATTTTATTGCACGACAAGCTATTGGCACTTGATCACAGCAATGCTGACGAAATACTTCCTTCGATGATATATCTTCTGATAAAGAACCCCAGAAAAGAGCTTTTCTTGAATCTCCAGTTTATTAAACTTTTCAGATATCACAGGAAGTTGAAGGAGAAAGAACTATATGTGACAACAAACTATGAGGCCGCCATATCATTCATTGACTCAATCACGAGTAAAGATATATTACCATACTGCAATAACGTAGAAGAACTGGACATTTCTCATCTAGAGAATATAAGCAATCAAGTCAAGCTACCTTCAGCGACGGAAGAGCCATTTATGCCGGACTTCAAAAGATCAAACTCCCTTTCAGATTTGATTTTAGTAGGTAATGTCATTGACTCAGGTTTCAGGAACCTCATGGGCCGAATCAAGACGTACACCCCACCACCTGTACCATCTACGTCGCACATTTCGTTACCCCAAGTCGATAACACGGAGAGCTCTGAACTCGATTGGAGAAGATACAAAGATCACAAATTCGAAGATTTGAAGATTGGTGACATGCATGCTATATTTGATATATATGTATCTTTAGCCAATAAAATTAAGTAATCATGCGAATATTTGGAGCCAATTCTATTATTCCGGGTTCTTCTCAAGCATCAGTCTAGTTGACAAAGCGTAGAGAGCAGATCTTTAACTGAGGAAAGCTCCTCCGGAATTAGTTCAGTGGTAATTTTATGGCCAAGACTTTGAATTATGTGTTTGCTATACTCATCAGATTTCGTTTGCATTTTCAAATACTGAAGCAGCTCCTTCTTCACTTCAACATCAGTGGGCTTCGCAAGTACTGTTTTGAGGACGTAGTTATCCCCTGAATCCTTTGAGTTTTCTATAGCATGAATTATTGGGAAGGAAAACTTCCCCTCGGTTAGATCATCAGCGAAACCTTTCAACTCAAACATTTTTTTGGAAAACAGGTTCAAGTAGTCGTCTCTTATCTGGTACAAAATTCCAGCTGCGTTGGCCAACGGTAGAAGGTCGTACTCCCGGGATCGTTCATTCTGGGATAACGCCTTCAGAAGTCGAACCATTAACCTGAATAAGCCCCCTGTCTTATTTTTGGACATCTCGTAGTATTCAGCAACGCTGGGAACAATTCCGTCATCCCTCCAGTAGATGTCTAAACCTTGTCCCGCGTGAAGCCGTATCAATTCCTCGTTTATAATCGACGGAAGCGAAGCCTCATGCTCCTTCTGCAACAAATTCAAAATAGAAGTGTACACTGCGCCTTGCGCACTGTTCAACGTGTTCCACACGCCAAACTTCTTATGGGCGGCCATTTCCCCTCGTCTAAGTTCTGCACTATCCTCAATATCATCTATTAGCAAGCTAGCCGTATGAAGTTCTTCGATGAACGCGCTTATCGCATCGACGGACGGATCAGCCACCCCGTAAAACTTACCGAACTCTTCGATCAAAGCAGACCTCAACCGTTTTCCCTGCTGTTTCAGCAGGTACTGGAAGGGCTCCGTGAATGGCTTCGAAAGCTGTAGCTTGTCGTTGTGAATTATCTGATCTAAGGAATTCATTTCCAAAGTGAGAATGTAAGTTGACGTATATGCAGGAACAATCAGTTCTGGAAATTAATTAGATAAGGAAACCCAGTGCTTCAGAAAATTTTGTGATGTTCCAGCTCAACTTTAACCACAAACCGCCCATACACAGGTTGTTGCCTCCACTTTCCACCTCTCTCTATATATACGCTTTTCACTTTGGATTCATATATTAATGGATAGATATGTCACTTTCAATGTTCGGCGAACGTTTAATAAACGAAAAAAATAAAAAAAAAACTAAAAATCCAAAACTCAGCTGGCGCAGTGGAAATGAACAAGAGAAGAACAGGTCACATTTAAGGTAACTGAGCGCAAACGGCGAACTGCACCCTATATTTTGCATACGTCGAGCGTGTACATTGGTAATATTAGAACTTTCTAAGGTATTTCATCATTCCAAATTCACTTGAGAAATATCTGGCTGGTCGTATAATTAGCAACCTTAATACGTTTTGCAAATCTAAAGGGAAACTAATCTTTTGGAATATTGACTGAGGCTGGATTCTGAGACGGTACTTGCGAATAGGGCCGGGAATATCATGGATTTGTTAGGAGATATTCCGATATTTACTAGATGCTGGGGTACTGGAATCATCCTGCTAAACTTCGCTCTTTGGTGCGACTTTCTCACTGTCTATGACGTTGTGTACTCGTGGGATGCAGTGTACAACAGGAAACAGTACCTGCGTTTAATATACGGAGTGTTTTACATCAAGCTTTCACCGGAATTGCTCATGAATGCGTTTGTTTCTTTGTCCTCGTTGCAGCAGATAGAGCAGAGCACTGCTGATAAGAGAAAGCTTGCGTTGAAAATCCTCTTTCTTTACGTATCAATCGTTGTTTGCATCGGATACACCGATCTTCCGGTGTTGTCCATTGGAGAAGTTATGGGAATGAACATGTGGTACTACTCTTCGAAAAAGAGTAACAACCCCGCCATCTTGCTGGTCAACGCAGCTGTGGACCAAATATGGATCCCATTATCGTTGGTCTCGTTTATGTACCTAACAGGCATACTTAAGCTCGCTCAAGCGTTTTCTCTGGTCTTACCGGGCCACATGCTTTATTTTATCGATGAGGCAATGAGCAAAACGTATGGAATCAATATGTGATTAGTGTGTCGAACACAGCAACGTACGTGTATATAAGTGACAGGGACACTATCATTACCGTTATTATTTCTATAGAGTTACAGCAGAGTTATCTCTGCTTTCACTGTACTTTATTTATTAAGCAGAAGTTTAGTTGGATGACATTAATGGCACGTCTTCATGGATGGAAGATGGGTCTTTTTGCTTCTTCTTCTTTTTTATTGGCCAAGGTAGTGAATGGTTACGCTCTTTAGTGAGCAACCGGCTGCACTTATTTGAAATATGGCCTATATCGTGCTTTTTCGATTTGTTGTCTGTAGCCAATGGTCTCTTCAGCGTCCGCACTGAAGAATCGATGAGAATCTCTGATATATCCGATATATTAATATCATGCGTTCTTGCTACGTGTTCTATGAGCTTCGATTCGTCCGATTCTTTGCCTTCAGACTGGTAGTTCAACAGAGTTTGTAATGGGTCTTGAGTCGTCTCAGTATCTGAGCTATCGTTCAAAATCCTAAGTTTTGCCTCTCTTTCCTCATCCTCCTCGATTTGTTCCAATAGTTGTTTCAAATCGGTGTCGTAGTTCTTGTTAATATCAGGAAGTAGCTCAGCCAACTGTCTTGAAATGGTCTCCAAATTTGATTTGTCGCTTGGGTATTTGAATATTTCCAGATTATTATATGTGACGTATTCGGGGCTGGTCAAGTTATTGTAGAACAACGTAGATTGTTTCCCAATCAAATCGTTGAACTTGCTAACGAATTCGTCGTCAACAACAGGGATTTGCTCTAGGCCTCGCGACTGGTAGTCCGGTTTTGAGATTTTCAGATGAGTCGACAGTTGCGTTGGTCGATAGTGTATAGGCTCCATTTCGTCAAACGAAACGTCGTGGTCCGTAGGACCAAGGTTATTGGCCTCAGTGTCAGAGTCCATATCAACGTCATCATCGCGCCGGTTCTGATTGTCCAATACCCCGCCATTCGCGTCTGCTCTTTCTGCTACCTGGCTGGTAACTGTCATGGTGCTGAAAGCATCACCAATGGGAGTACCATCCTTAGTTGGTTGCACAGTCCGCAGACGAGTGCTTCTTCGAAGCTGCATTGCCATACCTACCTGTTGCGGTGCACTTCAGCGGCAACCTTTTCGAATTCAAACCACACACCACGGAATCCCGCACGAACAAGTACGCAACCCAACACATCAAAGTTGCTTGTATCGTTGGCATGATGGACAGGGCATCGCTCTTTTCGAGACCGGTTTTTCATATAGATACAAAAAAAAGAAACTTTGCGGTAATGGGGCCAGAGTGTAGATCATACGTCACGTGAAAATCGACATTCGGTTTGTATAACGATATGTAAGTGTAGACGTATGTATATATACCTATCTCGATTGCGAAAGCAGGCGTGCAACGACGTAATCTGAGGTTTACTGAGCGGGCAGAGTGATTAGCAGCGATTCGTCCGTCAAGAGTCTTTGAATTGGGTTCTTATCGTAAGAGTTGATCAGGACGTGAATGTGAGAGACGGACTTTATGCTTTGCAACCTCGGATAATTGATAAACCATACGTAATTTGTCAGGCCCAAGGGCTTCAACAGACCGTCCAAGAAACTTTCGATCAAACGTTTAACCTTGGGGTTCACCGAGTCAATGGCAACCGCGTCATCGGTTGTGGCGTCGATGTTGGACTTGTACAGCGGGATATAAATCTTGGACCAGACCAAAATGTGCGACACACAAGGTTCGAAATTGTAGGGGAAATCGTTGGGAAGAATCTTCAAGCTAGACTTGTCCTTGAACAAAGCAGCAATCTTCTGCGAGTCCGAGGCGAGCGTCACAGAGTTCAATTGTTGCAACTGATCTGCGTCCCAACGCAACCTGTGCTGGAGTATATACGAGACCAGGGTACTCCCCTGAGACTCCACATCAAATTTATGCTGACGGTACTTTGCCGTGACCTCAGGGGTCCGTACAAGCTTGTACAACTCCCCGGATTCGATGTAGTGTTTGATCTGATCCCAGGTGATAGAGTCGCTCGAGCCCGTCATGTCAAAGTTGCTGCTACTCTTGCTGCATTGCATCAAAATAAGGTCAAGGGAAGTGCAAAGTGTAAATTGTAAAGTGTAAAATGTGTATATATGATATTAATAGTTGAAAAATACGAAAGATTTATGAAAAAGGTAGAAGCTATTACGAAAATTGTAGTTATAGTTGATCTAGCTAAACCAAACCAGAGAGTCTCGCCGAAGAAACTGGCGGGCTCCAAAATTAAACCGTTGAATTGAAAGAATGAGAGATAGAAGAAGAGAAGAAGAGAGAGAAAAAGGTAAGCCGATTGGCAAACGAGTGAACGGATAAGGGCTTTTTTTTTTAGTATTTCCTGGAAGGTGCGAAGGCCATCGCGACGGTTCCAAACCGTCGGTCACTGTTCCGAAACCCTGTGTCCACATTTACCGGGGGGGGGGGGGGGGGGGATGGAAGACCCCCC
>PPJP03000034.1:0-12453 GCA_003705805.3 Kluyveromyces dobzhanskii | reverse complement strand
AAATCAAATTGATCCCGAAAACAAAAAAAAAAAATATCAAAAAAAAAAAAACAGTGTAGAAAGTATCAACAGCAACAAAACCTCTCACCTTTCACCTCTCACCTCGAACTACTAAGACTATTATTGTACTAGTTTAAATTGAAACAAATTCAAACTTTTTTTTCCGTCCCACCTTCAAGTACTCACAAGCGCTCATAATCATACTCATAAGCACCGAACAAAAATCTATATCAAGCAAAGTAACTGGAATATCATGAAAATTGACTTATAAAGGCTATTGGATAATCTTTCTTCTCTCTTTTTTTTTTTTATAAGATATTATTAAAATACTTGCACTTTTGTAAAGTGAGAATTCAATAATATTATACCTCCTATTATTCTATTACTATTACTATTACTATTACTATTACTTTTACTTTTACTTTTACTTTTACCTTTACCTTTACCATTACTTTTACTTTTACTTTTGCCGTTTCTCTTAATTGTTTGGCCTTTCAATTTGCTGATTGTATTTTAATGTTGTTTTATTTTGCCGCAACTGCTACCAGGAGGACCTTGTTGACTTACAATTTCAGTGAAGTTGACCTTAACTACCTGAGCTCCATCAACCTCAAACCGTTTGCCAAGATACGAGATAGATGCTATACATAAAAAAAAAACACATGCGCAATTTTAAAATGATTACCGGTTATGATTAGCTATTTTTGGCAGAAGCTGTTATGTGTGACGATAAAGCTTTGTTCAAGTTGTTCTCTCTCCGTCTTTATTTCTTGGACCTCGGAGTTAAAAGAAAGGCTGTGCCAGGTTATTTACTGAGTGTTTGATGAATTTAGGGCCTGTCAGAAAAAGAATAGCGCATTGTCCAGAATCGTTTTTGTTTTTGATACAGTGCCCATTCGACGAACAAACAATTTTTTTTTCAATTCAATACTTTAATGATTTCTCTTTGCCTAAAGCCTAGCCTGTCTTTGTTGTTGTATTTTAGTTTCGGTATCATTCACTTTCTCATCCTACTACTTTTATTATAATCACACCATATTTGCCCTTAATGAATTGGGAGATCATAATGGGGAAGAGCCTACTCAAAACTTTTTTGCCGCCACATTACTTTCAATATTTCACTCATGTTGCTACCGCCTTCTTTCTAAACCAAATGTTACTCATAGAATCAACAGCAACGAATGTCTAACTATACAAAGTAATTATACTAATTAGCTTATTTTATTACGATTTTTCACCCTCAACACCAAGTGGACCCATTTGATAGATACTTTATTCGATAGCTCTAAAGTAAGATCTGCAGTTGAGCATGCCTCTTTTGGCCAGTACTAATTTTTTTGTTTTTTCGATCTAGTGTTCCGTATAATAGTGTATAGTGAAAGCAATTGTGGCCTGTTCTATAATTAGTAAACAGTTTTTTTGACATCCGTTTCCTACCTTCGACTACACCGCTTTAAGCAGCTAGACAGTTGCAACCTTTCACAGATGGGTATCCGTAATTTGAAAGCCCATCTTCTTGGACGTACACTCGCCTGCTTTGTTTCATTTCTCAAGCACCTTTTTCTCACATGCAAGATATATTGAAGTCATAGTCATCTGTTAATGGGACAGATTACGATGTTCAACGCGTGGCAAATAACAGAACTCGATGCAACTACATATCGGTATATAATACGTGAGATATCTTGATGTACTCTACTTCAATGGGAGGCGGCGAAAGAGTGATTCCTCGATATTCACCATAGCTATGCAAGCAACACATTGCATTATGTCAAATTCTGTATAAAAAGGAAATTTCAAACTCTGTTTGAATCATTGATACTTTTTCTCGACCTTATTTATTAAACATGGAGAACTGGTAGGCACATTAGTGTTTTTAAGGTTCCTTCAGCGAATATACAGTTCACCTGATTCTTGCGAGCACTCAATAAAACTCTCTCGGATTAACACTTCACATTTTCCCAATGGCAGACACATCACTTTTGAACGTTTATAGAGTCGCATGTATCGGATTTTCCGGTACATTAAGCTTGTTGTTTTTGTCCCAAGCCATATTCCATATCTTCTCATTGGGAGTTTTCCTTAGAGGACTGATCGGATTGGGGCTATCTGTGATTCTCGGTCTGCTCGAGTTCAGAGAAATACCGACGCTAGATCAGTATGCCTCCTTTTACTATACCTACGCAGGCAGAGGGGCCCTCTTCACTTTGTTATTCGCACTTTTGAACTACGATGGTTTTTTCAGTGTCATTGTAGGTATCCTATTGTGGCCAGTCATTGTGGCACATGTGGTCTTACACACCCGCCCCGAACTGGAACAACCATCTTATTTCAAGAACACGAACATTGCGTTGTCAGCTAACGACGACGAACATGATATTGTTTAGATTAATACAGTACATATAATAAGCGTTTTAAAGTATGCGAAAGCAAATCAAACGGTCCACAGGCAACTGCTAGCAGTGGTGAATGAAGACGCTTCGAATTAGCCATTCTTGTTGTCTATATGAATTCGCAATCTTATTTACAATTTTGTGCTTAAAAGATAATTTTCAGTTCTTAGTGTCTATCCAATCTTTACAATTAACGTTACAAAAGCATTGGTGTGTGGGAAAGACAATAAGGTACAGTCACACAATTCCAATTAGATGTCACGAAGACAACTCGTGCTCCTACGTAACCGGCTGAACTACCATACGAATCGTAATTAGCTTACGAAGAGATGTAAAAATGTTTCAACCCCATGTAGCCGTTTCTTATGTAATTTCCTGTCTTCTGACATGAATATGACAAATTGCTGCAATTGTGATTAATCCAACTTTCCCTTAATTTTTGTTGGCTATAAAAGGGAAGACATTATAAAAGACACAGGGTACCTTGGTAAGTCGCAACGGCACTGAATTTACCATCAAAACAATTGGCTAGGTAACGCGTTTTACAGACAACCCGGTATTAAATATGTCTAAGAAGTTCGCTAGTGAAGACGGCTCGTTCAAGAGACAAGTCTCTTCTTTCAGAGAGACCATTTCTGCTACTCATCCTATCTATAAGCCTGAAAAGGGTAGATATTGGTTATACGTCTCGTTGGCATGCCCATGGGCTCACCGTGCGTTGATTACTAGAGTCTTGAAGGGCTTGACATCAGTTATTGGTATCAGTGTCGTGCATTGGCATTTGGACGAAAAAGGGTGGAGATTCTTACCATACGACGACTCGAACAAACCTGATGATGTTTCGTTCACTCCCTCGGCAGAACTTAAGCCATATGACGAACTCTCCAACTCCGGTGTTGAGAACCATTCCATCAGATACGGTACCGACGGTACCATTGACCACAATTACCATTTTGAAAGACTAAGCCAGTTGTATTTCAAAAGTGAACCGGAGTATTCCGCTAGGTACACCGTGCCCGTTTTATGGGACTTGAAAACTCAGACAATTGTAAACAATGAAAGCTCAGAGATCATAAGAATTCTCAACAGTGGCGTCTTTGATAAGGTCGCGGACCCACACCCAGATATTGATTTACTGCCAAAAGAACTTGAGAGTGAAATCGATGAGATAAACTCATGGGTGTACGATAATATTAACAATGGTGTTTATAAGACAGGGTTCGCCGAGAAACAGGAGATCTATGAAAAAGAAGTCACGAATTTGTTTAAGCATCTAGACAAGGTAGAGAGTATGCTTAAGGGAAGGTACGAAACACTGAAAACTACCCATTTTTCCGAAGAGGATATTTTGAAGAGTTTTTACTTGCTAGGGAATCAATTGACGGAGGCCGACTTGAGATTATACCCAACTTTGATCAGGTTTGATCCTGTGTACGTCCAACATTTTAAAACTAACTTGAACACTATCCGTAGCGGATATCCTTACATCCATTTATGGCTAAGAAACTTGTATTGGAACGACAAAGCGTTCCATGACACTACCAACTTCAACCATATTAAATGGCACTACACAAGGTCTCACACAAGAATTAATCCGCTATCAATCACCCCACTAGGCCCTTCTCCTAACATCTTGCCGTTGTAACTCCCAAGCTTTGAAGGGAAACTGACATCGAAATGTTTTTTCAGTTTTACGTTTCCCAGTACACGCTAGCTCAACTTTGAGTGGCGCACGTTTAAATACTTATGTCTTTTATGTACAATTTTTGGTGCACACTGCTATATTCGACTCTTAACCGACAATTACTTGAACGTTCATTCCTATTGTCATTAGTTTTACTCTGTCGTCTGTGGAACCGCCTCCATGAAGATTCCTACAGAAAAACCCTGATATAGTTTTTAACTAAAAGAGATTCTGGTGTACACAAACATAAGTCGCAAAGACAAGAAATAGACGTTCAATTCAACAAAATATAGGCTATTGACGACCTAACTAGGGTCGCGAAATTCTAAGCTGTACATTGCAAACTACTACAAAAGAGTGTGTCAGTGCACATGGATGAGCGAATAGAATCTTTAACAGATATTGTTTTAGATGATGATACGTTTATAGAATATGTCAGAAACGTTGCAGGTATTGAAGAAACAGATGTTAAGAAGATCCAGATTCCCAAAGGTTCCTTCACATCTCACCAGTTGACTTATGGCTCTGCGGAAGAGATCTCGCATAATCACCGATCTGTGTTACTCGGTGGAATTCCACGAATCTGGAATCTTCAACACTCTTATAACATATTCACGGTAATTGAGAAGCTGTCCGATGTGAGGTTACGGAAAAGGGTCAAGTATATATATGAGAAGGGCAGAAATAAGGAGTCCAGACTGGTCCATTGGAAAAATTATCATCTTTCAGATAGTATCGAAGCTTTCGACGAAAATGCTAAACCGTCAAAACTTGTAACCTTGTTTGACAATGACGACAACTCATCACAAAATACAGGCAGAAACTCTAATACGGTAGTACAAAGAACTTCGATAAGTTTGAGTAACAATTCAATTAGGAGAAATTCGTTCGGCGAAACAGATAACGAGGATTCAGCGTCAGACAGTGACGAGGGAAGCACTTTAAACTCAGATTTCGAGCGGCAGCCTATTGCATTCAAGGGAGGGCCACAGGATAGACCTCGGCCAGTCGAAGTCGGAAAACTGTTATGTGATGAATCTGTTAACAAGAAAGTTCTTTTCGGTCCGCAAGTGAAGCAAACATCCCAGTCTTCAATTTCAAGAAGAAGCTCACTACTCAACAGCAAAACTCCTCTAAAGATAATCAGGCCAATTCCCGAACCTATCAATAGTGAGGAGCAGCTGAGAATCAAAAATTCTCAAACGCGTTATGTTCCTTTCAAACGCATTGGTAAGAAAATTGTTGCTAACATACCTGATGCTCATCTCGAAAATCGATGGAAAAGGTTTTATCGTGGACACAGTGGAAGGACTAATGAAGAAATGACAGAAGGTAAAATCCTAAAGATGGAGAAAATGCTCGTAATGGTTAAACAAGCGCTAACCGCAAGAGTTTCCCCTTCACATTTTTCGGAGGAAGAGCCCGTTGATACTAGGATACACGAACGTTGGAAAGAATATTTTGTTGTCGCCAGAGCAACAGGAAATTCCGAATCTCCAGTGAGATTGCAATTATACACATCAAGAAAAATAAAACCATTGGAGACCGGAAAAAGGAAACCTTGGCATTGCAAAATTCAATTTGACGTAGATAAAAAATGTCTTGTTGAATTTTACAACTCTTTGGATAAAAGCATTTGTATTGTAAAACAAGACGACCATCTGACGGAACAAATGGGATCCGCAGATAACAACAAAATCAAAGCAAAATCAAGGAAACAATTCCTTCCTCTGCAAATATTTATTTTGCGGTGTGACAATTTATTATCCTCGAGTAGATGGTTGGTCTTTTTGAGGTCTAGCATCGGCCTAGCAGCACAGCCGTATAACATAGACGTTCATGTACCAGCTGTAGACCTTTCACTAAACATCGATCTTTCAGGAACTGTGATTAGAAAACTTGCAAAGAAAGCAAGGGAAGAAGAAAAAATGTTGAAGATTCTGCAGCTCAAGAATGGATATTGTGTGACACAACTTCCGATACTTAGGTATCTCAAGTTGGTCATACGTGAAATGTTACTACAACTTGGATCCCAGGATGTGGTTAAAAAATGGGACGCAACCAACACTCTCATGGGATTATGTTGGAAACATTACGATAGAATTGAATGGGCCTATGGTAACCAAACAGATTTGCTCTATGGGTCGTTTGTCTTAAAAAAGTCACATTCATTGGAATATCGTACACTTAAGGCATATCCTAGATTCATAGAGACGCCCGATGATAATCATCCCAATAAAAAAGAGGAAATCTATGAACCTGCGCCAGTCGAAGGGTTTTTGTCCCAAAATGAAATAGTCTATTGGGACAAAGGACACAAAGTCTCGCATCCCTACTTTAAGCTTTGTTACTGGTTTACTTCAAACTGTCTTCTCTTCAATGTGAGATCTGTTAAAGCAACACCACCTTTACCAGATGACGACATCGTCGATCCATACGGGTTTATCAAAGACAGAGAGAAAATGGATGAGTTTATCAAAAGGATTCCCAAAATATATGAGACGAATCCCTATCCGTTAGACGAGAACGGCCATCTTTTGTGGCTAAATGAGGGGACGTCAGACGATGAGTTCGAAGTTTATGACTCGAAGGCTAATAAATCTTTCTTAAGAAAAATATCACTTTTACTCAAAGCTGGCAGATGCTTAGACTTGACTCGTTGTGTAGATATTAGATTGTTTGATGCGTCCAAAATTGGCACAAATACTATCAAAATATGGAATGAATCGGAGGATATGGTTTGGAAGAATGGTCACACGCTTGAAGGTACAAAGTCTTCAATCATAGAGATAGTGACCAGTAAACATTCTAGTAAACTACTTATAGCTCCAGATGCCGAAATATGCCAAGAATGGATTTCACGCTTGCGTGAGATTTCGTTCTATTGGAAAAAGAGGCTAGCAGCCGATCGACAAATCCTTTGGGATTTGAAGTTCAAGAATCTCAATACGTTTAACATCACTGAACTGCAGGAAAAACACATATCTGGATCTGCTCCTAAGTGGATGACTGAATTATCAGCAACAAGCGACAATATATACAACGTGAGTTCTCACGCCTTGTCTCGTCCCATTATACATCAGGGACTAATATATCATAAATCAAGAAAGCACCAAGTTTTCAGAAAGCAGTTCATGGTGTTGATTCCTGGGTTTGTACTACTTTATCATTGTTTTGACAAAATGGTGAAAGACTTCGCAAGAAACTCCGTAGAATACCAACATTTTTTGACAGTTCCAATAAAATCGTGTTACCTATACTCTGGAGCTTTGAGCGAACAGGAGTTGTTGAAAAGAGACAAAGAATTCAACTCTATAAATCCAGGCTCACATAGTCTTTCTCGAGTATATTCCGATGGATGGAAAAGTACCGAGGAAGAAATTAGTAGGACATTTGTTATGTGGTTCCCGAACAAAAGAATTTTATTTTCCTCCTTAACAGCACAAGACAATGCAGAAAACTCAAAATTCCGAGTTGTTGACAAACTCGGTGTGTCTGGAAAATCAATGGTCTTTATGTGCCGATCAAGACAAGAGAGAGATTTGTGGATGGTTAAGATATACGATGAATTAGAAAGAGCGAAAATGCTATAAATAGTCATACATACTATATAGTTGCCCAGGTTCGAAATTACCATCAGTATCAGTAACAGAATCGCTTATCTGAGAGTGCCGTTGATTTTCTAGAGATGCACATGATGAAAGGCTTTGTGTTTTACTTTGGTCTGAAAATGAATTTATTGCAAAACCACTTGACGTATCACTACCAGAGTCACTGCTATCCGCATCGTCTTCAAAACTTAAGTTGAAGCTGTACGCAACAACCTCAAGTAATTCACTCCAGTTTTGTATTTCAACAAGTTCCCTTATCTTATCGCTGTAATCAACATTGAGGAAGCCAACTTTAACTTTGAGTTCATTTGCATGCCTTTTACCTTCGTCAGCAAAAATTCGATAGTCACCGAATAGGCACGATTTACTGGTTTCCATAGATGCATTTGACACAACTAATACACCAGAATTGCAGCATATCCTTGAACTCTGCTGGTACCATAGTCTATGCAAAATTTCGGGAGAGAATTGCTGACAATTGTTTCCATCTACCATCTCAGACCAGGAGTTCAAAATGTCACCGGCCGTCCCGCATTTGATGATTTTACCATGTTCATTCAATACACAACAGCCGAAAGTAGAGAATTTCCAAGTCAAGGCTGCCAAGACATTTTTGATCGAAGTAGCGTTTTCCTCGGTGATTTTAGTTCTATCCAACTGCAAAACCATATTAAATTCAGTAGGTGTTGCTCTCTTTACAGACAAAATTGATGATATGGAAGTCATCACAGATGAATCCCGAATCCCAATTGGTGCTGCGGTTTCATTTATAGTATTTTGACGCCTAACGATTATCGTTCCGGTATTATTCGCACTAGGAAGATACGCGACAAAGTCCGGAAGTTCGATTGAAGTGAAATCTACACTTCCGAATAACAAAGTAGAATCGAATAAGGCAGTTATCCATTTCTCTAAAGGTTCTGTATCTGACCCGTAAGGTTTGATAAGAACCTTCTCGCCAGAACTGGATGTTAACTCAAAGGTAGTAGAATCCAGTAACTGAAGATTAGGAGGTGTATTCAAAAGAAAACAATGATACCCAGAGAATTGAAGAACGTTGGCGGATGTCACAGAAGAGGGTCGACAGAAGAGCAGATATTCGGGAAAGAGGTAGCACATCTGATGCTCGAATATTTTTCCATCCAAGGATACCAAAAACATATCAACCAAGCGCAACAGCCCATATTTAGAGTCCACTTCCCACGATTCTATTTCATTGAAGCTATTCAGAATGGCTTGAATAAAGTACTGCCTTTGCGCGTGCAATGACGGCATTTGGTAATCATCCTTAAAAGAGGACGATACAATAGATGACAGTCCAGAGATTCTACTTCCTCCAAAATTGGATTTTCTTTTCAAACTACGTGCCCTTTGTAAGCCAAAAGAATCCCGCTTCAAAGGATTAACAACCACCGCTGGTTTTAGAGTGGACGCAATGGACAATCTTATATCATTGCACTTAGCTTTATTCCTGACAATGTGCCGGTTAATTGGGAAGTCGTTAGTGAATGGGTCTCTGGTTAGGGGACTTGCTATGACAGTGGTTTCCTTTTCGTCTCCAGAACTATTCAACAAGTGCCCATGACTGTTGTTAAAGCTTTGAAGGTCCAAAATATGTGCATTTAACTTCTCTCTCATATCATCCTGTTCTGGAACACAGGACAGGTTGCATGTACCACATTTTGGTAGTGCATCATAAAAATTCTGTCCGTGGTTAGGAGGCAGCAAGCTGACCATTAAACAGTCCTCATGGCACGTATGATTACATTCCAATCTAATTACCTTTTCATTAGACCCTTTGAAAGAACAAAGATCTCCACATATGCAGCACTTGGCATTTTTCCAGCACTTGATCCCATTTTTTCTACTTCCTTGCAGCACCATAGTGTGCGTCCCATGCGGTAGCGGAGAGAGCATCACAGGCGGAGGGCGCATGGTGGGGTCTACCTTGAGGTTTTTGAAATGCTGCTTTGATGCGGGCCTTACGGGCGAACCGTCAAAAAATGAACTCACAGACGAGGATGCTGTAGAAGGTGTGCTAGTCGTTGGAGTCTTCGACCTCTTTTTTGAGAATAGTTCTGTCCACCTTCTTGGTGATGTGGTATTCGAACCTGGTGCTGATCCTGTGTCTAACTTTGGTACAGGGGAGGATCCGACGTTAGTCAATTGAAATAGAATATCCTGAGAGCTCATGGATGAAGTATTGCCTCTTGACATTTCGCTGGTAGAGTTTAGTCCGATTTTCGACAGCGCAATTTCTCTTCAGCTGCTTTCCGGTGTGAATGTATTACTTGAACACCACTGTCGATGAACTTTTATTCTTGTATAAACCACTGCTGTTCATTACTGAACGGCTACATGATTGGCACATGACTAGTTAAGTGCAATGTAAGGCAGTCCAGATATTTAGTTGAAGCAATTTCAAGCTGGCAAATGCTGTAAAAACTATATTTCCCCTTTCAACACTGTTCATTTTGAGGTTGTTTCAGATTTAGGCCACCATTTTGATGTTTTCCCTTAAAAATAAAATCATGTAATCAACATGTTGAGTCAGAGCTTTATTGATGAAAGCAGTAATTATGGCCAAAAGTGGAATGTGGTCAAACAGTATAGTGCAGATTCAACACCGATGATCGATGTGTTCAGTATGATAATGATGTCTATGATACTTCAATTCTTTGAATACAATTTATATATAGGCTAGGCATAGGTCTAGTAAATAGAATGAGATGATTATTGGGTAAGTTGTCGTCGTGAGGTTAGTCATTAAATTGGTAAATTTGCTGAATTGGAAAGAGAACAGAAGCCTGCTTTCTGTTTGGTCTCACATGTTGATCAAGTGATTAACGACATTACAAGTTGTGAACAAAAGGGAAAATAGAGAGAGAGACAATGGTGCACAACGAAGAAAGACCAAACAGAAAGAGATTGTTCACGCCTAATACAGCGAGTAACATAATCAAATAACAAAGTACATGGTGGCACGAAGTTTTTGAAAATGGTTATAGAGAAGAGTAAGAGGTAATTCTGTATCGGTGTTGGTTTGGGGGAAATTTGAACGCAAGTGATTCGTAATGGTGGGCTGGTGATTGTTGAGTCAATATCGGATGACCACCTTGATAAAAAAAAATCTGTGATCGTATAAATCTCACGGAGAGAGAGAGAGTGTGAGAAGTATAGTAGCAGTGATTGAATACAAAGGCCGTGGGAAATCTCGAATTAACCAACAGTACCGTGGCCCGAATGAAATGAATTATAAAACACTTGTATCTAGTGGGTGTTTTTAATTTTTTAATTTATTTTTTTGGGTAAGCTTAATTTGATTATAGGCATCAATAGCATAGCATAGCATAGCAGATGAGCAGATGCATTGCACGCAACTGTTTGTTTGTCATGAAGCACTAAAATTTTTGAACAAAGGTATGGGGAATATAGTTGTCTTGTTAGGAAGGAAAGGAAAAAAAAAAGAGAACTTAACTACTTCAATAGTGAGGTTCTACAATTTAAATCATGTCGATTCTAATCTCTGAAGGCGAACTTGTTCTTGGTGAAGTCCCATGTATCTTCTTGTAATCTACCTCTTAGAGTTGGGGTTTCGGAACCTGGAACGTAGACATCTTCGAACAAGATGGACATCTTAGCTTCTGGAGCTGGAGCGGCGTCAGCCAATTCGACTTGTTCGTCGACGTACTTTCTAGCAGCCTTGTCGTAAGCCTTGATTTCGTCTTCGGTGGCGATACCCAAGTCCAACAAGTGCATCTTTAGACCGGCAATCGGATCGTTCTTTGATCTCATGTGCTGAATTTCGTCTCTGGTTCTGTAAGTGGTACCTGGATCGGACATGGAGTGACCACCGTATCTGTAGGTTTCGTATTCGAGAACAATTGGACCATTACCAGAGACGGCCCAGTCCTTGGCGAACTTGGAGGCTTGGTAAACGGCCAAAATGTCCATACCGTTGACCTTCAAACCTGGAATGTATTGACCACGCTTGAAGTATTCGGTCATGGCAGAGGATCTGGAGGCAGCGGTACCCATACCGTACTTGTTGTTTTCACAACAGAAGACGGCTGGCAAGTTCCACAACTTGGCCATGTTGAAGGATTCAAACACTTGACCTTGGTTAGAAGCACCGTCACCGTACAAGGCAAAGGAACAAGCATCTTCGTGCTTGTATTGGTGGGCGAAGGCTAGACCAGCACCCAATGGGACTTGAGCACCAACGATACCGTTACCACCGTAGAAACCTGGGGCGTAAAGATGCATAGAACCACCCTTACCGAAGGACACACCGGTTCTTCTACCCATCAATTCGGCCAACACAGCCTGCACAGAAGCACCTCTCATGTAAGTGAAACCGTGACATCTGTAAGATGTAATGATAGTGTCACGCTTGGTGATAGCGTTTTCGATACCAACAGCAATGGCTTCTTGACCAACAGAAGAATGACAGAAACCTCTGATCTTCTTGGCCTTGTACAAAGCGTCACAAGCCATTTCCATTCTTCTAACAACGATCATATCCTTGTACATTTGCAACAAGTTGGACTTCGTGGTTTGGTAACTCAACTCTGGGACGTCCAAAAGATAACCTTCAAAAGAGGTTTCTGGCAACTCGATTTGAATGACATCGTCGTCAGCTGGAGTTTGTTCTTCAGCAACCTTAGACAAAGTACGAGCGTTGTTAGAAAAGTTTCTAACAAATCTCAATGAGCTGGATCTACCAACCAAAGAGCTTTGAGCTTTTAAAGAGAGCATCACGAAT
>PPJP03000033.1:0-34291 GCA_003705805.3 Kluyveromyces dobzhanskii | reverse complement strand
TTTTTTTTTCTCCCTCTTCCTTTTCTATGAGCCTGTGAATTAAATCAACCAAACAATTTTTTAAAGAAAAAAAAAACAAAAAAAAAAAAAAAACACATTCCTCATACTACATTTGACAATATATACTGCATATATAAATATGATATAAAATAATGTGTCTAATATGGTGAGACGAAAATTTTAGAGGTTCTGAACGGTGACTTTTTTTCGAGTGAGGTCTGTTCGTCTGCGCGACTCACGACAGAAGTGGTATTTGGAACTTACGACGTATCGACGTATCGACTCACACTGGGCGGTTCTTCTTTTTTTTTTTTTTTGTTTTCACGCTTTGGATTGGAAACTATATACATCTGTTTTGACATGAACAATTCTTTCGGGGCGAATAATACCGGCGTGGCCGGTGCGCCTTTCTACCTGTCTAGCGGGGCTGCTGCGGTACCCGCAGCAGCTGTGACGCTTCCCTCGATTAAATCGCTGCTGAATAAATTGGAGGGGACGGCAGCAGCAGATGCGCCTTCACCAGTTTCAGCGATTTCACATGTGTCTGAGCCTGCAGAGCAGGCACCAGCGCCAGCGCCTGTTGAAATGCAGTACACAATGCACCAACGTGCCATTTCTTCTACGAATTCTTGCGCTGACTCGCCGATCAACAGTGACAGCAGCAGCAATATAAGCACCCGCACACATTCTCATGATGGCAAGGTTCTGCCCCCGCTGAGAAGCAGGTCGCAGTCCGAACCGACGGACCCGCTAGTTACGCTTTCTAACACCGCTACGCAATTGTTGAATCTGGAATTCAATGACGTGAGCAAGAACCGTGGCGCAGACTCCCATTTGCATTCTCTTCTACTTCATGCCAGATCTTCTGCACTTTCAGGGCAGTTCCCGTCCGTGATGGCAATGCTCACTCCGCCGGGCTCAGGTTCTGCTGTCGGCGCTGTTTCCTCAGAAAAAAAATTAGGATACGGACTGGGCGCCGGCTCTGGCTCTGGCTCTGGCTCTGGCCTCAGTTCGCGTTCCAATTCTGGTTCTAGCTCTGGTTCTAGCCCAGGGTCCGTCGCTAGCCCCAATCACGCCAAGATCTCTCGCAAGTCCAAGTCTAAATCCAAGTCCAAATCGCTGATCAACTCCTCGAAACGTTCAAATCTACCAAAGGAAGTCATCAACGTTTTAAACGACTGGCTCTTGAAAAATCTACATAACCCATACCCTACTCCACAGGTGAAACGCGAGTTGTTGGAAAAGACGGGTCTCAATCCGGTTCAGTTGTCCAACTGGTTCATTAACGTTAGACGTCGTAAAATTTTCAACGAATATTACAAATTGAACCAATCGGTGAACACAGATAAGTCAATGATGAATGCAGAAATTCTACCTCCAGACCATGACGATGTGGTCGAAAATGACGAAGATGGATCGGATCCTCAGTTAGAAATGAGATTCCGTACGATACCACTCACAAGAAGGAAAAAATTGATCGACCGTCTAGATGAGCTGAAAAGGTTGTCCTCAAACAACATGCCCCCACCTTCTCACCGTCGGCAACAGTCGTGACAATCTACCCCCACCCTGCCTTTAACTTCACACAATATTCACTCACTATCGGCATATCCCAGGAAGAAATGGGCTGTTTTCTTAACAAATAAGTGAGCATCAGTCCCTTTCTTCTCGTTCTTGCCCAATCATCATTCAATTCCACCTGTCTCTTCGGTCTCAATAATTGTGGTACAGCTATATTACTGTTCCGCTCATTGATTTACTAGTTTAAACGTGCTCTTTTCTCCCTAGAACTTTTCTTCCTTTTATACTCTACTTAGGCTAAACACTACATCAATGATTGAGGACTTCAAATCAGCCGCAGAAAGCTTGTTTTCATTGGCATTCCGTTTGAGATGTTCATCACTGTGGACTCCGCTGTCACTTAATCAAATAACAAAAATATTTTAAAGCGACAGTTCTGTACTGAGTATCACCCCTACACGCATTCGAAGCTGACTTTTTCTACCCTGTTTAAACCGCAATAAAGATGATAGGTTTGTAAATTAAAATCGTAATATAAACGACATATATGTACTAAATATTTCATAGCCACATTCATATTATTTTTTTTCATTGGCCTGGGATATAAGCATCTTCTTCCTCTTCTTGTTCTTGTTCATCTTCATATTCTTCTTCTTGCTGTACAGGTACATTTTTCAATCTTCTGGCACCGAAGTTTGCGTTTGTACCGATTCTGTTTTCGAGAGGTGTGTAGAACCCACCTCTGGATGCATCGAATTCAAACTTCATCTCATCACTAACTTGTCCACCGTTCTTACCTCTACCGAATTGTCTTCCTTCTTCAAACCCAGGATCCAAATCAATCGTTATATGACGGTCATCCAATTTGGTATCACTCAAGTACTTGATGGAGTTCAAGGCCTCTTCCATCTTGTCGAAAAGTATGAAACAAAACCCGCATGGTGTGAACTTGAATCTATCTAGACCCATGATGATTTTCTTTATGGTACCACATTTGGAAAATAGCTCGTATATCTGTTCTTCACTGGTGTAGAACGATAGATTACCAACGTACACTGTGCATGATTTCATTGACTTCCTCAGCTGTTGTAGGCCTGAGTCTGGGTCACGTCTAGCCTTGCGTACTAGATAACGAGAAGGCTTATCTAACCTCTCACAACTGTGGTCGTATTTTATCTCTTCAAATTCAGCTAGAGACATCTCGCCTGGGTCGCTGGTATTACTGGTGTATGTGGGAACCTTTCTCTAGCAAGCTTGCTGCACAATCAAGTAAAATCGGAGCCAAAGTGGTATATTTGCACTTAATTTTGAAGAACGTTGGTTGTTAACATATAAATTTACAGTTTTACTTTTTCTTCAATATATTATTCTTCATGGTGAAATAATAATGCTCGATAAGTTTGTGTCAGCGACAAAGGGTGGAAAGAGCTACACTGACGGTTGACCATATACTATACCGAGTTGGGGCTTTGATATTGGTACAGTTTCACTACCTGTTACCATGTAAGAGCGTATACCACACTCTAGCTACGCTCGCCTTCTCTTTCCCCCCAGTATCTCACATGGTCATGAAATCTAAATGTATTCTATGTTTATTGAGTCAATATCACAATACTGTCCGATATAGTGTAACGGCTATCACATTACGCTTTCACCGTAGAGACCGGGGTTCGACTCCCCGTATCGGAGTAATATTTTTTAAATTTTTTTTTCCTATCTCATATCGTTTGATATTTCCAAACACAGCCTTGCCCACCCACCTTCATTCTTTTTTTTTTCCAAATTGAGAGATCTGCACCACAAGTCGAACAACAAGACATGGAGTATGTGCCGCAAGGTCTGATACGGTTGATCCAAACTGAATTGTGCTTCTCGATCCAATCGCATCATGCGACAGATGTCGGAGTAAGGTACTATATTTGAATTATATAGCGTTGTAAATTGTAAAAAATAGTAGGAAACAAAAACTAAAAACTACCAACTGATACAATGACATATCAATTGATTATTTGATGAAGTCAGATTGAATCATTTGAAGCATTAAAAAACCGTGAGTGTAGAAAAATGAATTCCGTTAACAAGAGAAGAAGGGGAAAAAAGGATGTGCGTTTCGAAGCTAGCTTAAATGAGGAAAAAAAAAAAATACAACAACATAAGATGTAACATGATTAATGAAAGATGATATATTGGTGGTGATCATTGCGTGTGCGTTGCTTGACATGCCATTACCTGTATGCGAAGTAAACAACGATTATTTTTTTCTTTTTATGCCATGCGGTTTCAATAGTTCGAAGCTGCACATTAAGCCTGTGGTAACGCTCATGACAGCGCCCCAATTTTCAAACTCACCGCAGTAATTTGGTGCACTGAAGATGGTGACCAATTTTTTCCTTGCGAAGAATTCATAACCATCTTCGACGACCATATGTCCTCTGATGATCAAGTCGAAATTGAAAGTCGAACAAAAATCAGCGATGTTTTTCTTTGAGAAGGTGTACGAGACACCACGGTCGTTCAGGGACCAATCTTTGATAGAAGAATCAGGGTCCGACCATAACAAATCAGTTAAAAGACCGTCGTCTGGAATATCCGTGGGTCTCTGGATCTTCGTCACCTGTTTCAAATTGGTCAACTGGGGCGAAATACCACCATGGACACAGAAGATTTTATCCTGGATGATAGCTGCGAAGGGTAAAGTGTTGAAAACGTCCACGAACATTTTCCATGATTTAGTGGACAGTCTACGTTTACACTCGTCGTAGAAACCATACATCTTCGTGACGTTGGCGGATTCGTGGTTACCACGTAGCATGAAGAAGTTATCTGGGTACTTAACCTTGTAGCAGAGCAAAAGCAGGATAGTTTCCAAGGACTGTTTGCCTCTGTCGACGTAATCACCAAGGAAAAGGTAATTGGTCTCAGGAGGAACACCAGACAACCTCAAGATACGCAAGAGGTCGGTGAACTGACCGTGAACGTCACCCACGACCTTAATTGGAGCCTGTAGCTTCAACAGAGACGGTTGGTTCAAAAAGATTTCCCTGGCCATGGTACAGACCAGCTGGATTTCCCACGAACGGAAGGGGAAATCCTTCGAATGGTAGATCCTGGATTCGCCAAGGTATAGCAATTTCTCGATCATATCGTCGACGTTGACCTGATCGGTGCAGCTCAAATCGTGCGGCGCGCGCTTCAAGATGATCGGCTTAGAAGACCGTTGGTTTGGGATCTTGGAACCCTTCCGGAAAGACGAGGAGACAGAAGAGGGCGCGGTGTCGTTCTCCTCTTTAATTGGGGGCAAGGACATCGGAGAATGGTCGAACTGCGAGTCAGAAAAGTACGGGGACGAGTTTGTCGGCACAGAACCGACATGCGGCGTCATCACCTGAGGAACAGCCCTCATGGAAAACGAAGAGTCTGAGTTTGTCGAAACGCTCGAAGTGTTAGAATTAGAAAGAGGGTATTTGTTGTTCAAGTCTCTGGCCAGAGACATATCGATATCAAGGCCGTACGTCTTCTGCTTGGACGCAGACGAAGATATCGGTTGTTGTTGTGCTCTGCTCTTGGCAGAAGCTATCGATGTAGTCGTAGTTGTATTAATAGTAGGTAGAGGCCTACTATCATCAGGGTCATTAGGTTCATTACCGGTCTCGTCACTCAGTGACAAGCCTTGTTGCTGCTGAGAGCTGCTGGAGTTTTTGATCGTACCTTGAATGCCATGTTGATTCTTTGACGGGCTGTTTCCCATGTTCTAGACAAGTCTAATTCGATGTGTTGTTGAAATCACGCTGTGCAAAAAAGGGGTAGAGCCGTATGAGTTGGGATTGTGGACAGTACAATGAATGGATCGGTATTGTATAACACAGAAAATGGAAATGAAAGGGGAAAAAAAAAACACACACACTAAAAACAACGTTTTTCAGCCAGACAAAATGATAAAGTGCCTTGTTATTTGGGATTCGCCTGCGCTGCCTGTCAAAACCTGAGTAAACCTGGCTATTAATGTCTAAACTAGCCTTTCCTTGTCTGTTTCTCACGTACAATTTCTTAGCACCAAAGTAATGGTCGAAATTCTCCTAGAATATTTTTTATCATTATATTCTTTATATTCAATTTGTAATTGAAAACCCAACGAACGTATATCATTTCTGAAAGAGTGAACAATCTTTTTTTTTTCCTTCCTTCTTTTCTGATATGAGTTGGGACTTTCGGGACTTTAAGGCACGTGACAAGAATTTGTTGAGTGCGCCGTGCGACGCCTGTGTAACGGTATACGGCGTAGGAGCAGGAGCATGGGTGTACGTACAATTCGAGAACGGACCGTTCTCGAATTGTATGCGAGGCTTATCCCCTGATCGAGTCACAAGACTTGCACTAAGATCTTCGTGAGTTGAGAGACCTGGGGAAAAATGTGGGGTGTGCTAGTGGTGCTAGTGGCTGATAGTACCCGTCTGCAAAGCAGACGGGTACATAGTAGTAGCTGTGTATAATTCAAGGAGTTGATGCAAGGAGTTGATGCAATGCAGTAATGCAAAGTAGTTTGTACTGTACAGAACAAGGCGTTGAAATACGAGGTATGTGGGAATAAGAGTCACGTGGACTCAGCGATTACCCGGCCCGAGATTTGGGGGACGAAATGACATTGCTGGAACCACACCACGTGACTGTCACGTGGTGAGAGCAAGACGGACAAACACGGCCTCATGTGGCCCTGGGGCCCTGAGTCCGGCAAAAGATGCGGAGTGAACTTCCCAACGTTTGTTCTTTAATTTACCCTTTCTCAACGTAATATCTACTCTTCCACTTTGACTCTCTTTCTCGCACTTAAGTAATATTTTTTTTACATGGCTCTTATATATGAGATTCTCCATATGATTTGCCGTAAACCTT
Organism: Kluyveromyces dobzhanskii; assembly: GCA_003705805.3. Taxonomy (NCBI): domain Eukaryota; kingdom Fungi; phylum Ascomycota; class Saccharomycetes; order Saccharomycetales; family Saccharomycetaceae; genus Kluyveromyces; species Kluyveromyces dobzhanskii. The sequence goes on along the minus strand of PPJP03000033.1, from coordinate 27,880 downwards.
TCGAACAAGGTCAGCAGCTTATCATGCAGCAATGCAAACCCTCAATAGACACCGTGTCAGCCAGGAACCTCATCAGAACATTTTTCTTCTGCTTTCTATTTACCAATTTCTCATTTTAGGTCAGCTTTTAACATAAATAAAATACATTAGAAGGAAAAAAAAAAAGTCCGCTATCGCTATATACCTTTATTTCAGCAAATACATATACAAACACACAGACTAAGAGTCAAAATAAGAGCTTATGGAGACTCCGTTGGTTAAGAAGGAGCCTTCTTTGGCTGTGCACGAGACTCCTCATGTTCATGATGATCCGAACGAGCCACCGTTCCGGTATGAGGAGCCATCTCTCACAAGAAAGGCCGTCTACGATATGTTTTTATGGCTGTTCACTAAGATCTTCGACTGTTTCTTTAGAGAAATCAGGACTCGTGGTGGGTACAAAGTACCCACACAGGGTCCCATCATATTTGTTGCCGCTCCGCATGCGAACCAGTTCGTTGATCCGGTGATTCTTATGGGACAGGTCCAGAAAACGGTGAACAAACGGGTTTCTTTCATCGTTGCCGAAAAGTCGTTAAGAAGACCTGCTGTTGGGACGTTCGCACGTTGTGCGATGTCCATTGGTGTCGTCAGAGCGCAGGATAATTTGAAGCCCGCTAAGGGCAAAATTAGAGTTGATCCGGATAACTATAAGAGGTTATTCGGTGTGAATACCGAGTTCACAAAGTACCATGGGAAAGGGCTCATTGGGTTGCCCAAGTCGTTGGGAAACGTTGAGATTGACACGATCATCAGTGACACAGAGTTGATCTTGCGCAAGGAGTTCAAGATGCAGAAAGCTGAGGTGAAGTCTACCCTTTTGAACGGTACCCCGTTCAAATTCGCCGATAAAGTGAACCAATCCCGTGTATACCACAACGTTTTCGAACACTTGGCGCACGACCAGTGCATCGGTATTTTCCCTGAAGGCGGGTCTCACGATAGAACAGACTTGTTGCCCTTGAAGGCCGGCGTGGCCATCATGGCCCTTGGATGCATGGACGTGCACCCAAACGTCAACGTCAAGATTGTTCCCTGCGGTATGAACTACTTCCATCCTCACAAGTTCAGATCCAGAGCCGTCGTGGAGTTTGGCCATCCGATCGAGATCACGCCGAAGTTGGTGGAAAAGTACCGTGACCCGGCTACCAACAGAGAAGCGGTTAAGGAGTTGCTAGACACCGTTAGCGAAGGGTTGAAAGCCGTCACTGTTACTTGTCCCGATTACGACACCTTAATGGTCGTGCAAGCTATTAGAAGGTTGTATGCAGGCCACCTCGTGTCCAAGTTACCGCTACCCATGGTGGTCGAGATGAACAGAAGAATCGTGAACGGGTTCCAAACTTTGAAGGATAACGAAGAGATCATCAAGTTGAAGGAAGACATTCTCAGATACAACGGTCATCTAAGAAACTACAACTTGCCAGATCATCAAGTCGAGACTGCACAGGTTAATTTGTTACAAAGTCTGGGACTGCTTATTTGGAGATCTGTCAAGCTTGTCGTGCTCTTGATCCTCGCTTTGCCCGGGATCATTCTTTTCTCGCCTGTGTTTATCCTTGCCAAGAGGATTTCCAACACAAAAGCGAAGGAAGCCTTGGCCGCTTCTACCGTTAAGGTGAAGGCTCATGACGTGGTTGCGACCTGGAAAATTCTTATCGGAATCGGTGTGGCGCCTCTGTTGTACTCGTTGTGGTCACTTTTATTCGTCTGGTACTTCAAAGAGAATCTAACCAAGAACAAGTTCATGAGTTTCATCATTGCTTACACGTGCTGTGCCACCGTCACATACTCTGCGTTGATTATCGGTGATCACGGGATGGACATCTTCAAATCCATCAGGCCTCTATACTTAGCCGTTATATCTCCAAAAGGTCTACAATCTTTGAAAGATGAACGTTACGTGCTATCTGAAAAGATTAACGACATCGTGGACAACTACGGTCCTAAACTTTTCCCAGATTTCAACGTCGAAACTTTCGCAAGTTACGCTACTGGTAGTTCTCTATCAACTGAACAGCTCGAAGAACAAGAAGATAGAAAGACTATGGAGTTGAAGAGAAGAAGAAGAATCGCAAAGTTGAAGAGAAAGTTCAAACAACAAGAAGAGCAACAGGATGCGGATTCCTCTGCTCCAACGAGCAAACACTTACACGATATCTCCACCGTCACTTCGAACCCCTCAACCGCCCCTACATCGGAAGACGAAAGTGACGCCATATCGATGATCAATAGTGACAACTCTCTATCGAACATCCCACTTTTCTCTAACAGAGAGAGATCGACGTCATCCACCAGTATTGGTTCCCTTGGCTCCAGCATAGAAGTGTCGGCGGACCCATCCGAAGAAAGAAGCCACTCCATTTCTGGAATCGCAGACCAAGTTAGAAAGAAGAGAACAGACTAACGCTAATGATAAGCCAACTGTTACTGCACCGTAACCCGTAACTATTAAAACTATAAATACATGCTAGCAAACTGAGACCGAAAAGGTTCACTACATAACGATCAATTAATTGAACTTCAACCGTATACAAAAATCCACATTACTTACATTCATACAATAACGAAAGCAGATACTGGAAAATATGTAATCGAATGTACCGAATCGATGATCCATTTGACTCATTCATGTGCGTATGACAATGTTTCAAAATACACACTAAGTAATTCCCTTGTCTTCATGGTTTAAGACCCAATGTCTTCGGCTTTTAAACAATGTCTTTCCTTATCTTTATGGCACACACATTAGTTTTTTGGTGACAAAAAAACGCCAATAAAAAATGACCAGTACAAAACATCAGTAACTAGCCATACTGTTGACACTTTTGAACTTTCGACAGTGTGTATTGATAATAAGAGAGGGGTTTTATTGTTTTGACGCAGGAGAAAAGAGATGGTGGCGCTTATTTTCGACGCGCGTAGACTCAGTGACTTCTGTTCTGGAGAAATATGTGACATTGATTCTTATGTTGTTGTACGTATGTGTATAAATACATCATATACTTTACAGTTTATGTTGGACTAGGTCAACTAGCACATTTAAATAAGTTGATTAGTAACTGGTAGTGCTACCATTGTTATTGCTGTTGTTTTTTTCTATGATAGGGAGAAAGAGGAATGTAGCGAGTGGATTAGACGACTATCAATTTGGTAGATGATAGCAGCAACCCATGGCGGCGCACGAAGTGCCGCTCGCTTTTGTTTCGTAAATCCAACATAGAGATCAGTTGATGATAAAAGTGAAAGAGCTCATATTACTTTTCAGCGCAGATATTCCGGAGTTTCTTTTGCATAACATTAGTGATGTATGAGTAGTAAATTGGTAGGTGTTAAATTGCACAGTGGGGTGGAGGTGTAGCAAAAAAAAAAAAAAAAATACAAGTTTCGGACTGCACGTAAGATGAATTGAATAAAAGAAATAAAACAAACGGAACATGGAGAATAACAGGACTGACTATAAGGAAAGTTGCACAGGCAATAACCAAGTTTAATAATATTTGGAGGAAAAAAAAGAGGGATAAAATCGTGGGGATTTGAGAATTACCAGAAACAATAAATAACCGACAAAGCTGGGTTTTGAAATGGATAAAACATGAAAAAAAAAAGAAAGTGAGGAGGTGGGAGGGGGAGAGAGTAATTAGCAGATGACTCGAGAAACCATAGTAATAAGGTCTATAAAACGGGAAAAGAAATTGAAACAAGTGAGGATCTGGTATTACCGATGTTAAAATTAGAAACTGCTCCAGGACCAATCTGCAGGAACACTTCCGACAATATTTTCCAAATGCTGCCGTTGATTCACGCTGCTTTCAGTACCAGCCAAAGCTTCATCGATATTTCTTCCTGAGGCGCCCTTTGACAAATTGGGTAGTGGTGCTGCATTATCTTCATTTTCATTTCCATGATCAACACGAACCCGGTCCGAACTAAATGACGAATTGGAGGATGTAGAAGAAGAAGGGGGCTGTTGCTGTTGCTGCTGCAGGTCCATTCGGTCTCTCGTGGGTCCAGCCTTGACAAGGTTGTCGTATTCGTCTAGGCAACCGTCACAAATCTTGGATAGGACACCTACACCGCCTGAGCCGATAATAAATTTGGCACATGGATTTAGATATAACCAATGCCTCACATGCAGTTGGCAGAAAATATCACCGCAGTGCCTGCAATGATGCTTTCTTTCCCAGAACGTGAAGATTTTGTGGCAGTATTTACACGAATGACGTTTCGAGTCTGCAATCCAATGTTCTTTGGTAGGATAGATTAACTGAGGTTGAGTGTCCCTATCGTTGTACAGCCACGTTTGAATTTTGTTTCTATAGGAGGAGACAATGGATGATGTGGTCGAGTTGATACTTCTAGCGTAGCTGGTGTTCGAGGTATTTGAACGCTTGGAAGGCACAGCTTGTAGAGTTGTCTGTGTCACGTCGGATGGCGTTGGTGAATGCGCCTTCATGCTATCGATGGTAATATTAGTTTCAGATATGTCCCTTAACACTGCGGGCACGTACATTGGTTTCTTTGGCTCATTAATCTGTTGTAAGAGCCTCTTCGAATTCGAAGAGTTCGTGCTGTTTGCGCAGATTCCCTTAGCCTCGACAAAATCGTGAGAGGTAGAATTCATCCGAGGAGCAGCAATAGGTTGTGAGATGATTTCCAAAGACTGCTTTCTAGCCTCGTTTTGATCCTTTGAAGATTCGTTAGCAACGGAATTCTTACGAATTGTGGTTGCAGTATCCAGAATGACGTTTTTCCCACCAAACTGAAGTTGCGTCAGGGGTTCCTTTGGATCCACCAAGTTTTCGCTGGAAGTCAAGGGAGTCGTTTGTAACGACTTAGAAACATGGCCTTTACTTTGCTGCAACAAAGAAAGTTTCCTCAGTGCGTCGGTAGTCAACTTGTTTTGTTTGGAAATGTCGTCTTCTTCGGACTCAGAATCACGTGAGGAGTCCGTTGGAGACGTGTTGCCACTTGACGCATTCTCGAAATTGTTCTCCGTTGTTGCCGTTGAATCAGAGGTTGCATCTGCGGATCCACACGATGATCGTTTCGTCTTTGCACCGGGATTCGGGTTCGAATCAGTGCGACTGATGTCCGAAGAGAAACTGCTGGTTTTCCTCAAGTCTCTTGCGGATTTCCTTTTGTCATCGGTGAACGGCAACTGCTGGCCGATCCTCGAGCGTGGCTCAGCCATGGGTAAATCGCTCAAAAACGACTGCTTGTTCTTACCAGCAACCACGTTGCGTTTCTTGACCATCGTAGACACCATAGCTGGCGACTGTATCTGTTGCGTGGGGTTCACAAAAGTAGTGGCCACACTATTATTGTTACCATTATTCTGGTTATGGTTGTGCATCGTATTAGTACACTCTTCCTCGTCGCAGTTCACCTGTTGCGATCCTCCGTGATCCCTTGTATTCAACATGCTCCGAAGCGAGAACGAACTGAGCACGCTCTGAACTGACATCGTTCGAGTTCTGGGAGCCACCTTCTGTTTTTCAAACGTAATCGTCGACTTCATCGACACTATAGACGTCTCTGACCCGTTTCTAGACCCGTTTCCAACGGCTGGCATATTGCTTTTCAGCTTACTTGTACACGCAGCGGGCACATCCACCTCGCTGGTCTGAGAATGAACACTACTCATCACTCAATAACGGGAAAACAAAAAATTCGAATATCAAATATAACACACACACAAACGAAATTATTAAAGCAGAAAATGACTCAAAAAGATAAACTCAATCTCCTAACTTAAAACGTTCAAAAATACCAGACTTAGAAGCGTATTGTAGTATATCGTAGATCCAATTGACAGAGAGTGAAAAAAAATAATAGTAATAATATAAAAGCTCCCTCTTATTGGTATGACAGCTTAGGCTTGAAACCGAAAAAAAAAATTCACCCAAAAAATAAGAGAGAGAGCACCTTCAACCTTCAACCTTTCAAACGGAGTATGAAACAGCACCACTCACAGCACTTCTCACAATCTCCTGACGACAGCAGTCACTTTAGTTGTGGCTTGGAGAAACAAAGACTTAGCTTCAACAATGAAGTTCAAGGAGAAAAGACTGGGATTAAAACCAAAAAAACTAACCAGTCCTGTTTTTAAGAGTTGAATTTACAAAGGATTCAATTTCAAAATCATGATTTACAAAATTTCGAAAAATCAAAAATCCAAATTAAAAAAAAAAAAAAAAAAAAAACCGAAATTGTAAATGGAGAGAACTCTCGAATTTCTGTCGTTTCGGGTAACAAAACAAACTGAAATTTCTTATTTCTTGAATTAATTCGATTTTTTTTTCTTTCTATTTTTTTTAATTTCCGCTTTTCCTCGCCCCCGGGTCGGCAGATACAGGGTGTTCTGTGCATTATCCCCTTTACCCCTTAGGGATATATCTTGTACTGTCTGTTTTTATTCGAAGGGGGTTGCGAGCAATGTGTGTTACCCGGCCGGTTGGCTGGGTAACTGTTGCTGTTTGCAGCGGAAGACTGTGCAGGTACGCTTTCGGGGAGAGGGGGCGGGCGAGTGACGCAAGGAACAAAGGTCACGTGGACACAGCAGCGGAAAATATACACATATATGTGCATATATGTTAATATTCAACTTGTGTCTGTTGCCATTTCCAATGGCAACAGACACGTACTAACTATAGGCGTAAAAATGTTGAACGAGTCAGTTCATTATGGTAAAGAAACATATATAGCATTATAGCACCAGTGCAAAATGAATATGTTTTTTGTTCCAGTATGGTATGTACGTCGTATTATATAACAGATATACATATGAATGAGGCACAGTGCCAGGATAGGATAAATTGTTTTTTCCTTTTCAGCTTACAACTTGGCTCTGTGTAGTGAAGCGGTATTGGAGACGATCTGCTGGCCGAAAAATTGGTCGTATACGTTGTAGTTCTCCTGGTACGTTTCTCCGATGTTGTTTCTTGCAACGTGTCCGTTCTTCTTGTTTAGTAGGTATGTGTCGTTTCCCCTTTGTTGCAATTCGATCAGGCCTGCTTCTTCGAATGCAGCGAGTAAGTCGTACTGTAGGTCCTTGATGTCTTCTATGCCGCAGCAAAGTCTGATCAAATCTTCAGGGAACGCTCTCTGTTTGCGCAGTTCTGGGTCGATCGATGCGTGTGACATCTTGCACGGCATGGAGATCAACGAGTTGACGCATCCAAACGACACGGTCACTGCCCAGATCTGAAGTCTCTTGGAAGTAACGATCCGTTCGCTGAGGGCCACGTCGCCTGTTTCTATGGAAAGCACCGCGCCGGGCCCGCGGTTGAAACTTTTGTGTAGGTCGAACTGCGGGTGGGATTCCAACCCGACAAACCTTGTCTGTAACTGGTTGATGGTCTTGTTGTCCGAGGGTAGTTGTGTAGATTTGAACCCGCATACGTCCTGCAGCCAGTGCGAAAGCACCATGGCGTTGATCTGTTGCTTGTAAAGACGCACGGAAAGGGTCTTGAGCCCACGGATCAAGAGCCACGAGTCCATGGGCGACAGACCTGCTCCCGTGCTGTTGATGACGAAGTACACCGATGGGGCTACGTCCTTTTTCGCTATGATGACGCCGGCCATGATGTCGTGGTGGCCGTTGAGATATTTGGTTCCGGATTCGTACACCAAATCCGCGCCGTACTGCAGCGGGTTGGAGTTCAAGCCTGACATCATGGTGTTATCCACAACGATCTTACAGTTGGAATCGGGACCCGTCTTCTGCTTCACGAACTGGCACAGCCTTGGCAAATCGGCGACTTTCAACAACGGGTTCGTTGGCGACTCCAGCAGAACGATATCGACGTGGTCCAAGGAGTTGAACAGTGTGATGAAGGACTCGGAGTCCGTTGTGTCCGTATGCACAACTTTGGCCTGGTTTCTTGTCTGCAGGAACGTCAAGAGACGTTGTGTGCCACCGTACAAATCATCACCGGCAATGATGGTTGGGATGTGATCGGAGTTGTCCACCAGAGTTCTTAAGATGATGTCTAGGGCAGTCATACCGCTCGAGACCGCAAACACCTGTTCTGGTGCCACCTCGTAGAGGTTGGCGACTTGCTGCTGTAGCACGGTTCTGGTTGGGTTTCCGGAACGAGTGTAGTCATACTCCTGCAACTCAGAAAAGGACGATGCCTTGAACGTCGTGGACTGGTACAGTGGAGGCACGCTGGAACCGTACTTGTCCTTATGCGAAACAGACACCAAGCTAGTATTCAACGATGGTTTGCTCATGTTTGTTTGTGTGTGTGTGCAGTTTACTTTCCTACTTGCTGCTTTGGATACTTTCCTATACGACCTTTCAACAACACTCTACAAGAAAGATCGAAACTTACAACTCTATACCCTTTATATAACTACACTTATTTCCCATGATTATAATAGCTCAAACGGCCTTGCGCCTTGCTGCTTCAGTCACAACCACACACACAAATACCACACTTTGTGTGCGGTATGAAGATAACCTACCAGCGCAGTCAATCGGTCTCAAAAAATAATCAACCATACCTTTTTCCTATCCGGTAGTTAATCGAAAAGGCCTTTAAAGTGTACAGAATGCCCGATGTGCGTTTCACCAGTGGTGACGATGACTACTGCCCAGCGGTGCGGCTAGGGGAGACGAATGACACGTGACATGCGCGCCACACATTCGAGGCCGCAGCGTCGGCGTTATTCGCAAGCCAAACAAACCGTTCACCGAACTGCGGTATATAACCCCGACCTCCACATGAGGAGACACAATGGCACGTGATTGAAAATCACGTGCCATCCTTAGTCCTCGTGCCCCCCCCGTCCCCTTTCGTGATTGTTAAGCTAGCTTCTCTTTTAGTCTGTCTGTCTCGCGCTCGAGTGTTTCACGCAGCGCCGATCAATTTTCAAAAGCAATTCTGGATTCCTAATTTTTCCGAGCGATGCCCCTCTACAATCATCATGCAACACATTGTTTGGAAAACGTCCTTCTTTCTCTCGAGAGAGAGAAAGAAAGAAAAGAAGGTTTTAGGAGATTCTCTCTGGCAGAAATTTGCGCACTGATATGCACGGACTGCCGTTTCCACGACTTGGCGTCTGCCATTTATTCTCCTGGTCTTTTAGGTTTGTGTCTTTTTTGACAGCATGTGATGGAGCGTCTCTAAAGTACGCACTGCTGCGTCTGCGGGAAAACATGTTTTATTGAACGGGATGGTGCGTAAGACAATCGCATGGCCCCAGAATACTCTCGGATCTTCTCGCCGTTCGTAGATCATGTGCTCTTTGAGAATACAAAGCTTGTGTAGTGCAGTGACTGATTGTATATACACTGATCTTTTCGTTAAGTATTAGGGAAAAAAAAAAAACAAAGCCCAAAATATATATTTTTCGATAAAGTTGGTATTAGGTAAAAGAAAAAAAAAAAAAAAAATGTTGATTTGGGAAGCTTGAACAATGATTATACTAGAGAAATCATCAAATGAAGACCGAAGAGCGAAGACTTGAAGGAGGAAAGAGGAGCGAGGCAGCGGACATGAGCAGCAATGGCAAGGAGAAGCTGATTCCTATGAAGGATAAGTCTGCGCTAGTGATAGACGAGGGGAAGATATACAAGATCCAGCATAAACGTCAAAGGCAGATTCTATCATGTGTGGCCTGCCATAAGAGGAAGATCAAGTGTGATCGCACGAAGCCAGTTTGTGAGAGCTGTGGGAAGAACGGGTGGGAGTGTCTGTACTTTCTGAACGCGCGGGTGAGCCGTGGTGGTAAGCACAGTACGTGCGACGACCAGGAGGACGTTTCTGCGAAGAAGGCCTCTAAAAAAGAGCTGTTGGAGGCTATAGAGAAGGCCAAGCTGCTTGAGATGGAGCAGCAGAAGGAGCAGAAGGTAGGCAGGAAAAACGACACGCCGGGGCCCAAGCGTAGTAGGCGAAGTTGTAACAATGAAAACGATAGTAAAAATAAAAATGATCTCAATCGTGGCAGCAGTGGAAGCAACGTCGTTAGAACGCCCAATGGAACGAACGGAGTGAAAGCGACGAACCAGCGGATTGAGTCCATTGTATCGGCACCCAGGACGGCTCTAGAAAGCGCAGCAGAGCTACCCTTGCAAACGGTTTTACTGGACGGCTCGTTAAACGATGGCAGGAATAGCACCCCGGGGATAGCGTCGACCGAGTTCAGGATCCCCGAGGTTTTGAAGCCCGTTTGGGACTTCTTGCCGTCCGCGGAGAGGTCAGATGAGCTTTACGTTATTTACATGCAAAACGTTCATATGGTACTACCGTTGATGGATTTGGAACAATACGAGGTTGATCACCAGCAGTTTTGGGAAGCCGTGACCACCGGCAACAATTTACAGAACTCGGATTTTTTACTTCTGTTATTCCCGATGCTATACGCAAGTGTCAAGTCGTTGTATCACATGCTGGACAAAGATCGTTCGGACGACTTGTTGCAAGAGATGATTCGCTACCGAACCGCGTGTCTTAGGCTCTACTCGATTTTCGATTTCCCAAACAAATACTCGTTAAGAATACTCACAGGATTTGTGCTACTGAACTCGGTTATTGAAAATCCCAGTGTCACAACTATTGCGCAGCTAACCAGACTGTGCCAAAGAGCCAGGTTGACCAAGGACCCAGTGTTGTTGGGGTTCAATGACCAAAAGAGTATACAAACGAAAAGGATTCTGTTCTGGCAAATATTCCAGTTGGACACCATGACCTCATTGCACAATAATCTGTTGCCTTTGATCAAGCTTGACGAGTTCGACACTTCGTTACCAGTCGAAGTCATCAACGGCACGTTGGACCCGTCCTTGTGCTACATCAACGCAAATTATAGGTTCGTACTCTTGCTCAACGAGCTATGCCAGAAAAAGGGTTCGTTTGGAGGGTTCAAGGAACGGATTGTCGATTTGCACGTATGTTGCATGGGCAGTGCGTTGTCGTTGAACAACCACCTCACTACTCACAGATTATCGTTACACCAGATGAAGTTCATCCAATGGGCCATGTACATGCTTAACACATTAGCAGATCGTTCGTTACTCTTGCTACATTTGAACATCATTTCGACGTCAATTCCAACGCTTCATAACAGAAAGCTACTAAACCAGGATATAAGCCTGTGCAAAGATCCTATCGTGGAGAGTGGGTACGGAAAAGATTACAACGTGATTCAAACGATCTTGAATAACTCTGGTAATCTTGACCTCTCCGTGCACAACGAAATGAAAATGGCACCCTTGGTATACAATTTCGAAAACTTGACCAATAACCTTGTACCAGCATCCTTACATTTCTTGGACGAATTTGTGAAATATCATTCTACGAACGAATACGCGTGTTTCAACTGGGAACTGCTGGTTGGGAATATGCCAATTAACGCAATCACTTTTGCGCTGAAGATGCTAGCCTTGGACGTGAACCGTGCGGAAAAAATGGGGAACAGACTAGTCTTGAACACAGATCTTCGGTTCATTCTTTTGTCCAAGGCAATACCCATCGTGGAATCTAGAATTGACGATAAAACAGCTATATCGAGACATTGCTTCAACTTGGCCAAATTGTTATTCCAGCTGCTAATAGTACGATTCGGCAACTCCACTGCAGAACCGATTGCCAACAAATACGATATCACACTCTCCATCACCAAGGACGTGCCACAACCAACGTTGAACCACGACCCAGAAGAGGAAAAGTCTCCGTCACCGTCATTCCCCATGAGAACGATCCCGGAAAACAGATCCAACGTCACATACATCATGAACAGTTCGATCCCATCGCCGTCCTCACACGCATCGCCAAGAAACCCAGCGCTAGAACTACTGGCCAAGGACACCACAGGTGCCACTAACTCTACAGGACCGCCAGAATTTTTCGACGACAGTTTCTTCTTCAGTGGTAATCTGATCTACAACTCCGAGTTGCTCGACGAAAACAACAACATAACCACCTCGTGCGCCCAGATAGCGCCCAGAACCATGAAGGCAATCTCATCCAACGAATTCAACATGAACGCCGCCTCCAATACCTTAAGACAATGGGACGATATTCCCTATTTCATGAACGCAAACACAAATCTCACCCCACAGCTCTCTGAAGCACAAGACCCAATCAGACAGCCTGCTCAACCGTCCCCATCTATATCATCACCGTCATCCTACATGGAGACGGAGATCAAGGCTATCTACAAGCAAGTGCAAGATTACATAGTCCTACTAAACAGCACCGACAATGAGCTCGAATTCGTCGCCAGCGGCGACGAATACTACAGAGAATTCGAAAACGCTCTACTCGAAGTGCTATGTGGCATTCTTATCCAGTGAGAAACATTGTCAGATAATCAGCATCAGCACTCCGCTTCGGATTGACCCCCTCCTACTTTACTTTACACAGCTATTTAATACCGTAACGACAGTTTTCACACACAAGATCACCTAGAATGCACAACCTTGTTGTTAAGCCTTTTTTTTTGTTTTCTGCAGGAAAGGCCAGCCGTACAGCCATAGCCATAGCCATAGCTATGGCTATGGCTATGGCTATGGATATGGCTGTGACAGATGTGCGCAATGCCAGTCGGCAACCCAAAAGCCCTGTTAGCTTATCGCTAGCTAACATTAAGGCCTGTGCTTATACTGCATTTTTTACGCACTTTAGCATCATTTTTTTCTCTGTTCCTTAAAAAATGCTGCGCCCGATCGCTTCTCTGCGCACTTCGAGGCTGCAAAAATGCGTCTAAAAGCGTAACACCGTGCGGAAATGGGCTTTTCGGCGAGGTAATTAAAAAAAAAAACGCTCTGAAAATTACTACACCCTTAGCAAAATTAAGGCAGAAAAGTAAAAAAGGTGATAATGGTGAACTTAGGTGACATGGATTTGCAAGAATCGAAGATTTCTTTATATAGCGCTGATTTGTTATAAAGAATTAAAGGAATTTGAGACCTGTGCATTGGACAATCGAGTCTTTTCATATGTTTAAGCTGATTAAGGTGTTTTGTGTTTTGTGAAATCTAGCATTGTTTTATTTTGACGGTTTCAGAAAGCGAGAAAGAGCTGGAAGGAACTACTACAGTTTATCTAATTCTGGTTGATGATTTTAGTGTGACCCTAATCATAATTGCCTCTACTTTTGACGTATCAATAAAAGAAGATACCTGCACCAATTGAGACATACCGGTTTCGTTGGCAAGCGTGGATTTGAGAAATGATTAACCAAACGATGTATCAGAACGATTTTATGGCTGTTTCGCAGGAGACTCTACGGGACGGAACGATGTACAATTTGCAGTTGAAAAGGTCTACAATGGACGATTTGGACAATCACGTTGTTGAGTCCAGTTATAGCGAGAATGCTGCTGGAAAGCACTTGTCGTTTGATTACGAGGACCAGGAGCTGAGCAATGATTTGACTGGCAAAACGTTGGAGGACGAGATGTTTAGTTTCCAACAGGGGACGTGTATTAGATCTATGGGTGACGATATCAGACGGTTATCTATAAGTGAAAACCACCACCGTGATATACCGATGTACTATGAGTACGAGTTTTTCAGCAGGGATGTCATGAGTGGTAGCAGTGCCAGGCTCGGGAGCGGGTCCATGAGTAGAGCTGGGTCCGGGTCTGTTTTTTCGGATGAGTTTGAGGACCTAGATAACGATTTCGATATGGATACCGAGGAAGAATCGATTTTCGTCAATACAAACGTGGGGTTGAAATCTACGAATGTGGCTTCTCAGGAACCGCCAGTGGCTACGACAAGCTCAATGGCTCTGCTGCTATCCGGGATGGATGAGGATGTGTCCATGAACTTAGATTTGGACGACGAGCAGTACGGTGCCGGTGGTGGTGGAGTCAAAAAATTGTTCAAGTTGAACAAGATGTTCCGGAACAACAGTAATAATAGCGGTAGTAAGGAACTCATACTGGAGGATGAGCCTGAACAAATCTTCAAGAAGAAGTACTTCTGGTCAAGGAAACCAACAGTGCCGATATTAAGGAACTCGGAGCCGGTGTTCCCATCGGCAGGGTCCAACTCAAATGCTACTTTTTCTTCTCGCAATACGGAATATGGTGATGAAGAGGTGACAGACGCAGAGACCACGGCCGCAGCTGCGACTGTGGCTGCGACTGCGGTCAGGACCTCAGCCGGTATGACTACCGGAACGTTCACTCCAGCTGCGGCTAATGCTGCAGCTGGCGCTGCCATTGTGAACCCTATCAAACTTTTGGCCAACGACGAAACCTCCAACGATTCTGACACCATTACATTGAGCTCATCCAACACGAAGATAAATAGTCTAGAACCAGATCTTATCCTATCGTCCAATTCGTCAGTTGTGTCCCCGTTGAGAAGAAACACGACTGGCGCCACAAGTATAAGCTCTGCATCCTCGTCCCTATTGTCGCATCCACAAATGGTACAAGTCAAGAAAGCCGAATCTTTAACGCTATCGAAAGCCTTTACGAGTAAGGAATCAATGCCAACAATAATAAAGAAACAGCAAGGTGTGCCGAAGACAAGAGGACGGAAGCCGTCGCCAATCTTAGATGCTTCCAAGCCATTCGGTTGTGAATTTTGTGACCGCAGGTTCAAGAGACAAGAACATCTTAAAAGGCACATCAGGTCCTTACATATCTGTGAGAAACCTTACGGTTGTCATCTCTGTGGGAAAAAATTCAGCAGAAGTGACAATTTAAGTCAACATTTGAAAACACACACACACGACGACAAGGAATGACCCCTCTGAGAAACATCTAAAGTGTGCGCATGACTTCCCTTCTATTCACTTCTTCTACTGACCCTTTGACACTTGTTTAAACTAAAGGTCTTTAAAAAAATAGCAGCGACTGATGACAAAAACAAATGAGCCAATGACTGTCTCCGATTCAATGTGATAGTCTGATACAACACAATGAATTACGATTGCTGACTGTATCACGCAGTTAAACACAGTTTTGTCATGCTTCTTATATCATATTCATTTCATCGATACCTAATGAACTTAAATGCTAGGAAATGCAGCCTAAATAAAATCTTTACCAATGAGCATAAGAGCAACCTGTATTTTACATATCATTTCAACATCATAAATCCCTCGCTTTTGAACAGGTATCTTTTCAATGAGAAGTTTTACCATCTTTTGAAGGCTACAGTTGTCCCAATTTCTCAAGAACCGTTTCAAACTGCTCGAATTCGTTCGGAAGTTCCAACTCAGCTTTCAAATCACTCATCGGAACCGAATATGTCGATGAAATGTACGCACAGATGCATTCGATATTTTCTTCCAGTCCCAAAACGATTTTGATACTTTCGAGTAGACTAGATTTCTCTTCTTTTATGCGTTGGGGGGTCCAAGTATTCTTTGATAAATCTTGGTATGTGGAATTCAATTCCCGAAGCGTCTTTTGAGCCTCCTTCAATTCGGCCAATTGCACGCTTCTTTTCCAGCCTTTTCTATTTATCATTGCCTCGCTCCTTGGACCTTCGATCTCCTTCAAGTGGATCTCCTGGCATTTAAATATTTCACGCTTCTCATTCTCAATTCTTTCCTCTAATTTGCTGGCATCGTTGTTTAATGTATTCTGCATCTGATTCTTGAAAGACCAATACATGTTTATGTTCCCACACTTCTCAACGTTAATTGTCCCGTCTTCATCTATCATCTTTTGAACCAACTCCTTGACTAGCATAGAAGATATACCACACTTCTTCGGGATGTATTTCTCTAGTTCTTTCATGTTATACACGGTATGCTCTTCCTGGAAAAACCTAAGAATACGTGCTTTTTTCTCTGCAAGCGAGACCGTATTCTTACCTGGAGCCATTGTCGTATGACGAAGCAGAGCTACACTTGTAATGGGTTCCAGCACCAAGTATATGTTTCCGACGCCATATTTATTCTTTTTAACCGCTGATCGTAATTTGCAAAGTATATAAAAAGAGTTTGAATGTCAGTTTTCCTTTCGATCTTTATATACATAGAAGGAAAAAAGTAAGCAAGGTTCACAACAATCAACAGTCAATACGCTACTTTCAGCATTCTAGCGTGTACTAATTAGCCAGTACTTACGAGCAATACAACAAGGAGATATTTGTATGCTCGCTCTGTAAGAATACGGAAAGCTCATACATTTCACGTGACCTATAATCCGTTTCTGTATCAAAACGCCCAATTGATAACAGCATTCAGCGCATTAAATCTCTCATATGATATAAACCCCACCAATTTCGATACCGCGTTTCATAGCGAGCATTTACCAGTTGTTGATTATTTCATTCTTCACATTAAACGGTAAGTTTTGGAAACTGTCGCTAAAAAAACATCCGAATATAGACTGTTCTGCTACGAACCAGACTTAATATGAAATACAATGAACGAAGCACATTGGGAAAAAATAAAAATTCACCCGTTGTAGAAGACTCAGAGAAACAGTCTTACATACTCTTCACAAAAAGGGGGCCTTGACGATTGAAGTTGATAAGAAGGAGTTGGCAGTCCATCCAGTGTGATAAAAGTACGGAAGTTCAATACGATGAGAAAGTTCAGAGGAGAGTCTGTTGAGAACGATTTAAAGTTCTTGCTCAACTCAATCGAGAATTCTAACAAATGTGGTGAATGTGGTACACCCTTTCCGACTTACTGTTCCGTGAACCTTGGTGTGTTCTTGTGCGGTCGTTGTGCTTCTGTACACAGGAAGGTCTTGGCCAGTAGAACTGATGGGGCCACCAGTGTTGTGAAGTCATTGTCTCTTGATAGATGGTCCAAACGCGAAGTTCGGAACGTTGCCGATCTAGGTGGGAACAGACACAACGAGGGGTTTTGGAACCCCAAAAAGGAGCCGTTCCCGTTCGACGGTGATGAAGATCGTTCTGCGGTTGAAATGTTTATCAGAAATAAATATTTGAAAGGGAAATACAGATACACTGCTGTCAAAGTTGAAGATTTCAACCTAGACGATGATTCGTCACAACTAAACTACAGGCCAACGCGCCCATCTTCCTCTGGATCCCGGAGAAACCATTCTTCTTCATCTTTAGGTTCAACAAGGCAAACTTCCAGAGAGGCTGACAAGCCTCCACTACCAAAGAGACCAGAAAACAAGGTGCACGATGCTGTATTCGACGGCACGGGTACTCCAAGCTTCACTGGCACGTCATCGTCAGAGCCTACTCCAGCAGTGTTCGATGGGGTTCAGCAGTACTACGATCCGTCCACTGGACAGATATATGTGGACCAAAACTCATACGCATCTATGCAACAAGCGCAAGCGCAAGCGCAAGCGCAAGCGCAAGCGCAAGCGCAAGCACAAGCTCAGGCCCAAGCTCAGGCACAGCTCATCGCACAACAGACTGCAATGCAGCCTCAGTTCACTGCTGCTCAACCTTCAATAGACAAAAATACTTTGCTATCTCTGTACCAAAGACCTGATTTGTACACCAGCGCTGTGGAGATCAAACCTGAAAACCCACAATATCAACAGATTGTAAACATGCAACAACAGCAACAGCAGCAACAACAGCTCCAACAGCAACAACTTCAGCAACAACAGTTACAACAGCAACAGTTACAACAACAACAGTTACAACAGCAACAGTTACAACAACAACAGCTCCAGCAGCAGCAGTTACAACAAATGCAGTACCAACAACCACAACAGTTCCAGCAGTTCTATCCCTACCAATGAGCCCGCCACTTCTCTAACACCCAGTAACGCGCTCCAAGGCCCGCCTTCATCGTCTACTAGAGCTACAACTTTGCTCATCCCGCACCATCACTTCGGGCATCACCTACGTAACGTGTAAATCATATACGGCTAATGAATATATACAATGGGACTATACCAACCACACTAGACCTCGCCTCCAAACCACGCAAACGAAAAACGAATACCTTTACAGTGACTTCCACCGGCAACCGTTGATCTGCCACTGCATATCGTAAGCATCACGCTTAGAATACACATTCACACATCCCGTTGACTCATACAATAATGCAGGTCACATGCCAACTCAACTCGAATGCGTCAAAACCAATAAAAAAAGCCTTGTTCGCTCGCCGTTTACAGTGTCTCAACTCCACTGCCACTGTGTACGTTTCTGCGACGTGCAGTATCGGTCTTTCCTCTTTAGTTTCTTTCTTTCGATATAAGCTCAAAATGACTTAAATATGACAAACTAAGTTTTGATCCTTAAAAGCATCCATTCATTTATAAGGAACTGATCGCCCCTTGTAAAGGAAGAGAGCAAGAGAATGGGAATAGCGTTGCACTGAGCAGTTGTATGGAAAGCAGGTGAACATGAGTTCCGAGTCGCATGAGAAGGTTGTGGCGAAAGCCGTTAGTTTGCCGACAGAAAACTATTCTGTGGAGAAGGAGATTGGGAAGGGATCTTTCGCGGTTGTTTACAAAGGTGTAGCGCTGAAGGATGGGAGGAATATAGCAATAAAGGCGGTGTCCCGGTCGAAGCTAAAAAACAAGAAGCTTTTGGAGAACCTAGAGGTCGAGATCGCGATTTTGAAGAAGATAAAGCATCCGCATATTGTTGGGTTAATAGACTGTGAGCGGACAGCTTCGGATTTCTACTTGATCATGGAGTATTGTGCGTTGGGAGACTTGACGTTCTTCATAAAGAAGAGGAAGAATCTAGTGCTCAAGCATCCTTTGATAAAGACGGTTTTTGAGCATTATCCGCCACCTAGCGAAGAGCACAACGGGCTAAACAGGGTCCTAGTGGTTAACTACATACAGCAGCTTTCATCAGCGTTACAGTTTTTACGATCGAAGAACTTGGTGCACAGGGATATCAAGCCTCAGAATTTGTTGCTGTGCACCCCTCTATTGGATTATAGCGATCCGAAAACGTTTCATGAGCGCGGATTCGTGGGTATTTACAACTTGCCCGTTCTCAAAATCGCGGATTTCGGATTTGCTAGGTTCTTGCCCAATACATCTTTAGCTGAGACTTTATGTGGATCGCCGTTGTACATGGCACCGGAAATTTTAAACTATCAGAAATACAACGCCAAGGCTGATCTTTGGTCTGTAGGAACAGTGCTGTACGAAATGTGTTGTGGCAGACCACCATTCAAGGCCTCCAATCATCTTGAACTATTCCAAAAGATCAAGAAGGCCAAAGATGAGATAACTGTACCATCAAATTGCTACATTGAACCGAAACTGTTGAGCTTGATTAAGGGGTTATTAACGTTTGATCCAGAAGCTCGTATGGGGTTCTCCGAATTTTTCAGCAACGAAGTGGTAACGGAAGATTTGTCCAGATACGAGCAATA
This sequence comes from Kluyveromyces dobzhanskii, assembly GCA_003705805.3. Lineage (NCBI taxonomy): Eukaryota > Fungi > Ascomycota > Saccharomycetes > Saccharomycetales > Saccharomycetaceae > Kluyveromyces > Kluyveromyces dobzhanskii. The sequence goes on along the minus strand of PPJP03000033.1, from coordinate 8,575 downwards.
CTACGAACCAGATTTAGAATCTAAGAGCAAAGATGTTGCCGAAAGCAACATGTTCGTTTCCGAGTACTTGGTCAAGCCGATTAAACATGAACCTGCAAACGCATCTATATATAGTACCGAGAACAGCGCACTAGCTGGCGCTAGGCGAACTTCAGGTAAAGATAGACCACCAACAAACCCACAGCAGCAACTACAACAACAACAAAAACAACAAAAACAACAACAAATATCAAACAATAACACACAAAACGCAGAACAAAGCTATCAATCTTCAAGTCAGAAGAAACTAAGGAACTCCTATAACGATCTTATTTTGGAGAATGAATACGTCGTAGTGGAGAAGAAAACTGTCGAAGTTAACTCTTTAGCTGACGACTTTGCTAATAACGGTCCTATTACCAATAATCAAGGAACCCAAGTTATTAGGCCTCTTAGATACAGAACTTCATCTTCAAGTGATGGGTCTGGAGGGAGGAGAGCATCTTTGGTGGAGAGACGGCTCTCGATATCATCACTCAGCCCGTCCAATGCGTTATCCAAGGCTTTGGGTTTAGCATCAGTAAGACTCTTTGGCTACCAGCAGCCTAATGTTAAGAATAGCTCTTCTCCTCCCCAACAAACCTTACTGAACCCTCAATTGTTCCATGAATTAACAGAAAATGCAGTATTGAGGGCAGATCATAAGCTAAATCCATTCAACGAACAAATGCTAGACTCTAATATTACGCCTACTGTGGAAGCACTTGCAGCAAAAGCATTCGTGATGTATTCCTTTGCAGAAATGAAATTCTCTCAAATTCTCCCAACACCTCCCTCTTCGTCTGACTATGATCCACAGACCGAAAAGCGCCTCAGCAACGGGAGTTGTGCTATTGAGGATGACGAAGACCTAGATCAGGGCCGCTTCTCTTCTTCTAATCGAACCTTGACAACAGCAACAACAAAAATGTCATCAGCTACTAGTATTGACACTCAGATACCGGCCCCAGAGTTGAAAAATCTGTGCACCGAGTCCTTACTATTGTACCTGAAAGCTCTAACTATATTGGCAGGATCAATGAAACTTACCTCTAAATGGTGGTATGAAAATGAAAGCAAAAACTGCTCGCTGAAGCTAAATATCTTGGTCCAGTGGATAAGAGACCGTTTTAACGAGTGTTTGGATAAGGCAGAATTCTTACGCTTAAAACTCCATGCTATCAACATATCACCAAACTCGCAGTGGACCGATGAGGAATCCGTGATATTCGTGGAGAAGTTGATTTACGACAGAGCTTTAGATATTTCGAGAAATGCTGCAAGGCTAGAGATGGAGAGCGGGAACTACAACAGTTGTGAACTCGCTTATGCTACTTCTTTATGGATGTTAGAGATTTTGCTGGACGAAAATTCCCAATTAAACGAAGCGTATGATGATGAGTTCACGTCAGCCACCTCATTAGACGAATCAGATAAAGAAATGATCAAGAAATACATTTCAAGTATTGCTAATAGGCTAAAGGCTCTCAAATCCAAGATGGTTTAAGGTTGACCGTGTTTGGATTGGGTTTTTTACAATTTACAATCTAATTATATATTTATATATATATTTTACATGGATTAGGTTTTATCCATCAAATACTCTCACTAATTTTTTAGGAACTTAAAATTGATATCGTTTATGGCAACTACAAATGTATCAATGAATAGAGTATACTACATAATTATATTAAAATCCTGAATTGAAGGTCTATGCTCCGCGCTGTTTGGAAGTTCACGAAAGCAAGGTGGAATGCAAATTAAGTTGGCCGATAACGCTTACTACAGAAGAGGCCTGAGAAGCAAATTATATGCCAGAGGTCAAATTGTGAACTGTAGAGTTGGAATTTGCGTACTCGTCTTTGATTCTTCTTTCTTCCTCCTTGAATGCTTCCTCAAGTTCTTTACGTTTTTGGTCCAACTTCTCCGACTGCTGATCCAAATGCTTCTTTTTATTATCAAAGAAGTCCTTAGCTTTCTTACCTCTCCCTTCTTTTAGATCTTGTACTCTTTCCTCCTGCTGTGACTCCAGCAGTTCTAATGTATCAATTCTTGAGGTTCTAATGCTGGTAAAACTTTTTATCTGCCTGTGGGAAAATTGCTCAAAGTACTGTTCAAAGTCAAGCAGCTGACCTTGTTCAGCGCCACTTCTCAAAATGGAATTTCTCATCTGTGCAAGTACTAGCTCGTGGAATTCAGTGAAGAGTGTCTCAGTTGGAAGTGTCTCTAGGAAATCTGTAGTGATCTCTGCATCATCCAGAGACTTGAACAAGTCGACACCGCTGTGGAAAAACCTATCGTCTACGTCACAATTACAACGAAGGATATTTTTCAACAGAACCTCGTTGGCAAAAGTCGTAGAAATTGGACAACTTTGCTTTGTGAGGATATACTTTTCTGTCTTTAACTCTTCGAAAGGAGTATTTTTTAGTTTTGAGTCAAACATACCGAGATTGCTGATAGCTAAATCGTCAAACACCATCAAGTCCTTACGCAAAGTGTAGGAAGTCTCTCCCTCAACATCAGATCTAGGGGTAACTTCATTGTAGATCAGGGCAAAATATGCGGTCATTATTTCACTAGCGGACCAAGGCTCGCTGAACTCCAGTCTCATTTTATCCATATAACGAATGAAGGAAAGGTATTGTTTTGTATTAAAAAAGGCAGTCTTACCTACAAGGAACGTTTCGGTATCGACAACAACGCCATTATAATGGTTATTGTCGTCAGCGAAATAATGAGATAACTTTACATTTTTCTCGTCCTGAACTTTGCCAAGAGTTGTATTGAACGTCTGCGTCAGTCTTGGATCGAGTGTTTTATCCATAAACACAACACCGACGTTAGCACTTGAATCGTCTCTGAACCGTTCGAATATATCGTACTTCACCTCGCAATCAAACACGGTACCTTCTTCAATTTTTAAGAAATAGTCGTATGGAGTCAGCACGTTCAAACTGAACACATCACTTGACAGGAAACGAGCAAGACTGATGGAAGATGGGTTGTAAAGCTTCGAATTCTTTTCTTGATAGAGTTCCCACTCAAGTTGCAAAGCGGAATCGGATTCTCTACTACGAAGTTGCTGCAACTTCCGATAGTATTCAAATTTGAGTTCTTTTTTCTTAGTGAACTCATCAGAGGAGAAGACCACTGGATCTTCTGCCGACTTCAGGCTCGATACCTGAGTATCCAGAGGGAGTTTCGGTACGAAAGCGACTCTGACGAACCCCGAAGCGATCTCTGATATTTCTTGCGTTGGGAAATGATTTACTGGAGCGACAATCACCCATGGATACTGATATTTCCTATTGAAGTTGGCTTCCACCGATTCCATGGTCCTTTTCAAATCAGAGATATCGGAAGGGTCTTTCACATACACCAAGATGCAAGCTTGAGCTCCATCGGAAACGCGTACTTCCTCCAACCCATCAACTGACGTATTCGTGTGCGAGACTAACGCAGTCCCGGCAAGGACGCGTGCTCTCGCATACGAATGAGACCCTGCCAGCTTTTTGAAGTTCAGCCTGGAGTTCTTCAACGATCCAAATGACCGTGGTCCAGACGTTTTCATCCAGCTAGGAAGCAATTTTGTTTGCGATACTTCGCTGTATCTATTATTAACTGCACCGTTAAGTTTGGCCAGCGCGGCCAGTTTCGACGCCTCTTGGCCATCATCAAAAGCCTCGGAATTGCTCTGCAAATTACCATCGAACGTGATAGGTCCCTTAGGCCTCAACTTAGAAGAAACAAAGTTGCTGTTGCCATTAAGCTCTAAAACCGTACTTCCATACAAAACCAACGCTAAAACAAACAGCAACACTCCACCAAAAATAGCCTTAGGATGTCCCTGCAAGCGTTTCATACCGTTCAACAGCATCCTCGGCTCCTGTCCCTACACAAGGTTCGCTTGCCAAGAGTCTTATTGAAGACAACTCAGTCCCTGATCTGCAATAAGATTGGCAGATGACGGTATTTAGGTTCGGCTTATAGTTCTTTTTTTCTTCTTGTCAACTTCATTTAGCAAATCTGAACTGCTTTTGCCGTTTCGGGCTTATTTCCTTTTTCGGATCGAAGCACTTTTTAGACATCCCCCGGAAAATGGAGATTTGGGGGCCCGAAAGTTTATGGCCGTGAAATACCAAAAAATCGTGAAATTTCAGCTTTTTGGAAAGACATGGTGTAAAGAAATGAACTGTATTATATTGATATATTTGATATATTTGATATATTGAGTATACAGTTTTGGCATTTATCAGGTTAATTTGAAACGGAAAGTGTGATTTATCAGCTTCAAAGCGATTGTGAGGCGCGGAGGTACTCTGTGATACATTAGATACAGGAATCAGTGCTGCCAGACGTTCTATATTGTGTTTCACGCTTCGATTTCGCGCGTGAAAAAGGTTTTTGAAATTGGAATAGGATGTTTAAGCAGTTGTCGCAGATCGGCAAGAATCTCACGGACGAATTGGCCAAGGGTCTGAATGAGGAATTGAGTGGCATCAACACAGAGCAACTGGACCAAAACGGGCCGTATGCAGATCTTCCTGGAGATGTGCAGATCAAACTGAGAAAGTTTGAGAAGTACGAACAGAAGTACCCTTTGTTGTTGCAGGCGTATAAGAATGAGAAGTTGAAGACGGAGAAAGTGGAACAGTTGCAGAAGGTTCTGAGTGAGTGTACTCCGGTTTCTGACTTATCTGATGTGGAATCGTTGCAGAGCTACTTCGGGAATGTGAATCAGAAAATCGATATATTGAACGGCGAGGTGAAGAGACTAACTGTGGAGAATTCCAAGCTGTCTCAGGATTTGGCAAAGGTTGATCCTCAGGAGCTGGAGACGGTTAAGAAAGAGCTGGAAAAGTCTGTTGCAGAAGTCGAGGATGCGAAGAAAGAAGTTGGAACGTTGACGCAGGAAATTTCTACTCAAAATCAACTGATAGAATCTTTTAAGAGTAAGATCCAAGAGCTGGCCTCGGCACCAATTTCAGCAGAGAACGCTACTACACAATCCCAGGAGCCCACAGAGCCTGCACAAGCCAACGCGTCTCAAAGTAGTGGTTCTAGTAAGAAAAAGAACCAGAAAAAGAAGAAGGCGAAGAACAGTAACAATAATGACAATAGTCAAAATCAAAGTAATATTAGTAATGCCGTTACATCCGAAACGCAATCTGAAGCGCCAGCTTCCGAGCCAAGCCAAACTGCAAAAGACATAACAGAGGCGATTACGCTCCGTGTAAAATTAGACACATTACAAGCAGACTACGACAAGCTGAAGGTAGACTACGAATCCCTGGCGACTACGAAGGAAGAACTCGCCAAGCTGAAAATTGCTATCAAGACCAAAGACGAAGAGCTTGAAAATGTCAGGGACATGTTGAGAAATGTTGGGAACGATTTAGTAGATGCGCAAGACAAGTTGAAGTCCAACAGAGAAGTTGCGTCCGAGGTCAACAACTTAAAGTTAGAGCTCGAGTCGTTGCGATCGAACAATTCCGATAACTTGAAATCTTACGAGTTGAAACAGAGCGAATTGAACAACGAAATTGGATCGTTAAAGAAGACAGAATCCTCTCTGCGCCAAACGATAACCCAGAAGGAAAAGATTATCAGTTACCTCGAAAACCAGGTTAAAGAGTACGGTGCCAAGGAGTCAGATTACAAGAACGAAATCGAGCTGCAGAAAAAGGGAAACTCAACAATCGCCAAAAGACTCGAAAGCCAAAACAAGGAAACTGAGAAATGGAGAAACGAATCCAAAAAGAACAATGGTAACTTAGAAAACTATATCAAAGAGAACGGGAAGCTTAGCGAAAGACTAGAGGTGTTACAGGAAAAGCTCGAAACTCTACAAAACCTGAAATCAAACTCCAACGACCAAGTAGAAACAATTAAAAAACAATGCGAAGAGCTGTCCTTCAGGTTAAAAGATGCTAACAAGAAGATAATATCGCTTGAAGACGAGCTGAACGAAAATGCAAACTTCCTTCAAGAAAGAAACAGAGAAAGTACAACGATGAGGAAAATGCTCAATGAACTTCAAAGTGATAGAAGTAACAGATTGAAGGAATTGGAGAGTAAACTAGAATATGCCTTGGAAGAAAAATCAAAGGTGGAGAACGATATGCAAATGGAACTTACCAAGGAATCTCAGGATCTGAAACAACTAAAGCAGAAATATTCACAACTTCAATCTGTCAACCACGATCAATTAATTAAGATAGAACAGTATTCTGCCGAAGTGGAGGAGTTGAAATCTACGTTTGAAAGAATGAAGAGATCAAACAGTGTCAGTCAAGAAGACACAACAGAGCTTGATACCATAGTGAAGTCATTGAGAGAAGCGCTTGCAAAGAGTGAGAAGAAGCAAAGAGAGATCATGAACACTAATGTGGAACTCAAAGAGCTCAACAACGATCTGAATAGAAAGTTTGATAGATTGTCGAAAAATTACAAGAACTTGTCGTTACAAATGAGTAAGAACAAGGATTTGACACCCAAATCTGCTAGAACTAGCCCACACCCAACAAGGTCGAGCTCGTTTGTACAAGAAACTCCAAACTCTGCAGCGAGCTCGACACAATCGGAGGTCGACGAAAAGATAGCATACATTAGGAACGTCTTGTTAGGGTTCTTAGAACAAAAGGAACAACGTGACCAACTGTTGCCCGTTGTCACGACTTTGTTGCAATTGGACAGCAAAGATGAAAAGAGGTTATTACTATCATTGAAATGACACTGATCATAAAATCTTACATGTATATTACATATATATATATTGATGATACATAGTAACTGTTCTTCCTTTCAATTCAATAGGGTGGCTCACTTCTATAGACTAAGTGTGGACGGCGCGCGGAATCAAGTGTCAAAGACCTTGATGTAGTCAATACCACCGACACATTCAGCGGCTGTCAACTGGTCATCTCCAATGATGCCGTCGATCTTCGTTGCGATGTCAACGGTCTTCCTGTTCCCGTCGTGTTCGAGAATGATCCCGGAGGGACTCTTCGCCCATTCTCTGACGTCTTTCAAGATGTCGGATTCGGACCTCAGGAAAGGATTCGACACGCTCATCCAGTCCAAAGTGTCATGGTCCCAAAGCACAGATTGCAACCCAAACTGCCTAGCAATGGAACGAACCCTGTTATCTATGCCGCCATACGGAGGTCTGAACCATTTGGGCAAATGGTTCCCAGTCGCGTTCATGGCCCAAATGGACCATTGCAACTGCGCAATAATCTCTTCATTGCTCAAACTGGGCAAAAAGGGATGCGACCAAGTGTGAGTCCCGATCAAATGGCCGCCATCCACAATCTTACGATAAATTTCTGGATGATCCACGATATTCATACCCAAAGTGAAAAAAGTGGTCTTGTGCTTCAAATGGTCCAAAAGAGTCAACGTGTGCTGCGACGGCCCATCATCAAAAGTTTGCGAAAGCTTGCGACACGTGTACACGTCATCGTGCGCAACACACTTGTCGCAGTCAAACGAACACGAGTCTCTTGGATTGACAGTGCACCTGCCCTCTTTATACGGGCGCCATTTTTCGATCTTGTCGAAATTGATGAAATCCATAGGAATATACGGTGGATCAGAGCCGGGCCACTCGGTCAACCCAGTGGCAGCGGTCAACCAGTCTGGAAACGGGGTCTTTGACTGAGATTTTGGAGTCCTCCCAATGGGGAACCTGAACTCGTGATCCATAGGAAAGCCTAGTTCTTGTGCAGGAGTAGAAACTTTGACTTCGATGGCAGCTGCGTAAGCAGCTGCCATCGAAAGAGAGCACATTAGTATTGTATGTGGGCGTACCATTCTAAAGACAGTGCAAATGATTTCGTGGTGGTACGCGTTACGTGGATAGTATCACCTCATTACCATGGGGCGAGCAAAGACAGAGACGGAATAAAGAAAAAAAAAAAGTTAAGAAGAAATGAAGCCCCGAGACCAACATTCACGCTCTTCGAGCCCTTATTTAAACCAAGACACGGAATGGTATGGGCACGGTCGTGCCCACACCGTCTTTGCCACCGCTGATCTTTTGTGGCGTCCACTGTAAAACGACAGACGAAATGCTTTTTACGACGTGCGACGCCGACGCCGACGCCGACGCGCGACAAGGACAAACGTTACCCGCACCAGCGACAGCCGTCGGTTCGGCACGCTTAGAAAAAAACACTCCGTCCGCGAATCACATCCGCGGACAGAAGAGAGGAAACCAAATCACAACGCACCCCCCCCCAAATGAGGGGCTTCAGCCCCTCATGGCCAGCGTAAGAAACGAACCTCCCGTAGATTGTAAATTGTGTCACAAAACAAAAAAAAAATGGACGAATTGAGGAAAAGACACAAAAGAGACACAAAGACGCAGTAGGAACGACGGCGGCGCTGTTACCCGGATACTCCGGACCAAAGAGAAAGACGGGATGGAATTCGTGCGGACATCCTTCTTCGTCCTCATTAGTGGCCTTCACTTGGCATTCTGCAGCTCTTAGAAATGTATCACCAGCCTTATCCAACTCTTTTCTAAGTCTGTACAGATTGGCAGCTTCGA
>PPJP03000032.1:0-36122 GCA_003705805.3 Kluyveromyces dobzhanskii | reverse complement strand
CATGACTGCCTTACCATAGTACAATGCAGTATACAATGCAGTATACCTTGAAAGATTTAAGAGCAACATGCTTTATGCTGCAGAGAGCAAGTAAAGTGATACATCTGGACAAGGGAAGGATGAGCGATTATAGCGTTATTGTCATTGGGGCCGGGATCTCGGGTTTGAAGGCCACGGCAGACTTGTGTGCGAAGGATGTGGGTTCGGTGGTGTGCATCGAGTCACGTGACCGGATTGGAGGCAGGTTGAACACCCTAACAGGTTTAAACGGCAAGTACGACATCGGTGGGTCGTGGCACCATGATACGTTGAGCAACGGGTTGTTCTTGGAGGAGATGGAACTACCGGAAAACGAGAGGGCAGCGTTTGTGTTTGACGATGAGGACACCGCGTGTCTTATCGATAAGGAGATTGGGGTGGTTAAGGTGGAGCAGTTGGAATGCCTCAAGCGCGAGTTTGAGAAATACGTCGAGATGAAGTACTACGAGTCGCTGGACGTGGAGGACGTGTCCTATTTCCGTCTCTGCGTCGAATTCTGCTACAAAAGGAGACAATTGCTCACCGATGAGCAACTTTTCCGTTTACCTCAGCTGTTGAGACACATCGAGCTGTGGCACGGTGTGGATTGGTACACGCTCAGTGGGAAATGGTCTGGCATTGAACATAACGGCAGAAACGCGTTGGTGTTACACTACGACAAGATTTTGGCCAGGATCGCTAAACCAATATACGATAAGATTCGTTTGTCCGAATCTGTAACCATGGTTAAAAAATTGTTGAACGGGAAATACGAAGTCATCACAGACAAGGGCAAGTACTTCTGCGATTATTGCATTGTGACGGTTCCTCAGTCAGTGCTTACGATATCATGTGAAGATGATGAACAGGTTCGGGTCGAGGACGATGCCAAGTTGAGGGCTCGTATCTCATTCGAGCCTCCTTTGAACGAGGATATAACCGAAGCGTTGACTACAAAATCGTCGTTTGGTTCGTTGGGTAAAGTGGTGTTCGAGTTCGACTCTGTGAAGTGGTCTGACGAGTGCTCTAGAGTCCTCATCGCTCATGAGCAGCCGAAGAATTTCGTTGAAACTATGAGGTCCGCCACTGACCTTGACACAGCAATTGCCGGTGTCGAACAGCTGTTGCCGAAAAGCCTGGAGAATAGCTGGAAGAATCCAGTTTACTTCTTGAATTTGGCTAAGAATACTAACACCGCATCCTTGGTTGCTTTGATTCAGCAACCGGTCACCGAATACGTGGAAACGTTGACCACAGATGAAGTCGAACTTTTCTTTAGACCTGTACTAAACAAGTTGCTCAATTCCTTGAATTCTCAGGATTACGTCTCTGATCTCGAGGGTAAAGTGCAACAATCTGACGCTCCGATCTTGAAGAATATTATTACGAGCAACTGGTCTTCTGATCCGTTCTCGCTTGGTGCCTACAGCGCGTGTAAACCGGGCGACGATCCTATGGATTTGGTGATCGCCTTGAACGTTGGCCAGGGAAATCTGAGGTTTGCGGGTGAGCACACCATAATGGACGGTGCCGGATGCGCTTACGGTGCTTGGGAAAGTGGTAAACGAGAGGCAAACTATATTCTTGAAAAACTATTTACAGGATCAGATTATTGAATTTTAATGGGTCATGGAGATTGACGTGGGTCTCTGTGGTGTCGGTCATGTTGGTGCCCGACACTGTGGAACCACCGACTCTCATTGGGTTTGTTATGTTCCTCTCAAATTTAACTTGGTTGTTACCAAAGTCAGGTATTAGATTTTCCGTGCTATTGTTCATTGAATGATTCACGTCTGAATTTTGTCCGATATTACTGTTGTTATTGTTGTTGTTGTTGTTGTTACCGTTGTTTGTTCTGTCAACGTGGTCGTGACCATTAGTATAACGAACCGGGTCTACAGCATCAGGTAGTTCGACAGCGTAGGTACTGACCAGATTATCAAACCATTCTATCAAATTGATAGTACGAAGTCCTTTTTCGTTGATCGATGGGATTTCAACCGTGAGATATTGCCACCAATATTTGGAATGTATCAGCTTGTTTTTATACTTTATAACCATTTTTTGCCTCCATTTGTAATTAAGAATGCCATGAATTAACAGATCAGATAACGTTATTATCTCCTCGGGATGATCTTCACAGTTGAAACAGGAGCAGTATTCAGGTTCACAAAGGCATAGTGGGTTCATACTACTGTTCTCTGACGAGTTGGGATAGAAATCAGTCACTTGGTTTGGATGAGATTTATCTGCTCCTGTTAAAATGTGAGCACTGCCAAGATTAACCAACGGTTGATTCAATTCATTCAAGTATTTTTCTAATTCTGCCTCTTCCCTATGTATGAGACAGTTATTGCACTGACAATTCTCATCACAAGAGCATGTAGTACTCAAATATGCACCCTTCTGTGTGAATAGTTCCACAACGGAGTTCTGGAATGTTGAGCGTACCGCTGGGTTTACATTGCCATGTTGGTTTGCATTCAGAAGCACGCTATTCGATAAATCGGGGAACTGTTGCCCTTCGAATTTCATACGTTTTGCACCTATAGGTTCCCCATCCAATCCACTGGAACATGCACTGTCATTCTCATGCTTTATACTGGTGCTACAGTCAGAACATGGCGGGATCCTGATGTGATTCAGCAAAAACTCGTGTTCTGAAACAAATTTTTTATCATCCGATGCCCTCTTGGCGACTTCGGAATTTGGAGTACCAGACTCTGACGTTACCATAATTTTCAAATCACCATTAACTAACAACGCCTTCTTCGTTGCAATCGCTCTCAAGAAGAGCACCGGTTGCTTGTTCATACCACAGCACGACGGTTGCCCTTCCCCTGGCGTAGCGCTCCGTCCACAACCATCCGATTCGTTGACTCTGGAATCTTTATCGACCAGTATCACTTTCCGTATATCCAACGGTGAAGGCCTGCCTCTTGTCCGTACTTTCACTAGCATCCGCTCGCTATGTTTACATGATGATGAACGATGTCCCCGAATACAAGAGACACAGGAATATTTCTCTCCGTTGAAAATAATCATTTTGGCACTGAGTCTCGAAGTTTTCGAATCAAATTATGTGCCTTATTTATTTGGTGCTGCTGACGAGTTTCTTCCTTGTCACAAACCGAATTAGGTCTCGCCTTGACTTTGACCTTTCTACTTTCTTTGCTTGCTTTAGTTTCGCTTTTATGAGAAAATGAGCGTGCAACCTTTATCAAACCAACGCAGCTTATCGAGCAGGTAGTAATTATTCTTGAAACGTATTGTCGCAGATCAGGTACCAGCAGTAGTCTCTCTTGCCCGTGTTTTTCGCTACCTTTCGATTGTTTTTAGCTGTCAGTTCATAAAGATCTTCGTCCCATTAAAACTTTAATCTAGATCATCGATTCTTTTTTTTTTTAAGGCGATGATGACATGAGAATGCTGGAGACAAACAACTGAAGATGGATGTGTCACCTGTGCTTTCGCTTACGGTATATTTAAGGAATTTGGTACCTTGGTGTCAAGCTTCTATTACAGTATATACATGCAACGGGCGTTCTGTGTTGTATGACGGCGTGCACTCTTGTGATTTGAGTCCGATACTTCACGTGACTGTAAATATTTCCCTCAATCGATATCACCAATGTACTGACATCTGTGTTTACACTGGTGGGAATCTATTTTCAGCCAGAATCACGGGCAAGCGCATACCGTCACATCCAAGTGGTCTCTCTGGGTAGTCTCTCTATTTGTATTTTAGAATCTTATTGCTTATGCGTATGATCCAACATTTCTTAAGGTGTATATATTATTATAAGTTTCCACACGAAAATGCAAAAGCCATACGTATGCCGAATCACTTCGATGTATGAATATAGACCAATATAGGCCAAAGGGCACCGGTACATACGATCAAATACACTGTTACGAAATGTCCAAAACTGCGCAAAAACGTTTATTGAAAGAATTCGAGAAATTGACCAAGGATAGCCCAGAGGGGATACTTGCTAGTCCCGTTGATGATTCGAACTTGTTCCAATGGGACTGTTTGATAATGGGTCCTCCTGACTCTTGCTACGAGGGCGGTGTTTTCAATGCAAGACTAGATTTCCCTAAAGACTACCCTTTGAACCCTCCAAAGCTGACCTTCCAGCCCAGCATTTTGCATCCGAATATCTATCCTAACGGTGAAGTTTGCATATCCATTCTTCACTCCCCCGGTTCCGATCCAAATATGTACGAACACGAATGTGAGAGATGGTCACCAGTTCAAAGCGTGGAAAAGATTCTGCTCAGTGTGATGAGCATCCTTAGCGAGCCTAACATCGAATCGGGTGCCAACATCGACGCTTGCATTCTGTGGAGAGACAACAGGCCAGAAATGGAAAGACAGGTCAAGTTGAACTTGCTAAAGTCTTTAGGTTTCTAGTGTCCAGTACGTCTATTATATCAAGAGTAAATATACAAGATTTGAGGTATCTAATTACCAGTTGATATCAACGATACCACAGATGAACCAATCGAGGTTCGACTGACTGTTTGTGTCGCCCTTTACTTATTCACCTGTTTCAGCTGATCTGATTTCTTTGGGTTATACATTTTCAGGCATGTACCATATAAATATACAATACGCTACCGTTAAAATAGTTGAAAATAGTGAATCGAGCAAACACCTAATCAACGATGAAGTTCTGATCTGAACACGAAAAAGGGTAAAGAACAGGTCAAAATCGATCAAAAGTCTCCATATCCGATTGTGTGTTTCAATAACCTTGTAGAAAGTGGACAGGCATGAAGGTTTCCAAACTTTTCGTGTCCCTAGTGACGCTTTTCTGCTCAGTATCGCAAGCACTCGATCTCGATATCGATAGTTTAGAATCGCTACAAAACGCGACTGCTCTTGTGGCGTATGGTCTGATGGATTATTACACTGGTCTACAATATGGTGAAGCAGTTGGTATGTTTGCTAGTCCCAACTATTGGTGGCAGGCCGGTGGTGCTTGGGGTTCCATCTTGGATTACTGGTTTTATATGCAAAATGATACCTACAATGACATGCTTAAGCAAGCTCTATTGGCTCAAACTGGTGATAACTACGATTATATGCCTTTGAATCAAACTACTACAGAAGGTAATGATGATCAAGCATTTTGGGGATTCGCTGTTATGGCTGCTGCTGAAAGAAACTTCACAAATCCTACTGATGAAGAGCCTCAATGGTTGTACCTAGCCCAAGCCGTCTTCAACACAATGTCCGCACGTTGGGATGAAGACTCGTGTGGTGGTGGTTTAAGATGGCAAATCTTCACCTGGAACTCGGGTTACGATTATAAGAACTCCGTCTCTAATGCGGCCTTGTTCCATTTAGCAGCAAGATTGGCACGGTATACTGGAAACGACACATATACCGAATGGGCTGAAAAAGTTTACGATTGGATGCAAGATATCGACTTGTTGATTGATGAAGAGCCAAACCAGTACTACGTCTATGACGGTGCCTCGATCGATGAAAACTGTTCCGATATTGTTAAATACCAGTGGACGTACAACCAAGGGTTGATGTTGGGTGGAAGTGCCTATTTGTACAACTACACCGAATCAGAAGTGTGGCACGAAAGGACTAAAAACTTTTTGAACTCTTCCGGTGTATTTTTCAACAACAGTGTCATGTACGAGGCTGCTTGTCAAGGAGGAAATTACTGTAACAACGATCAACGTTCCTTCAAGGCCTACTTTTCCAGATTCTTGGGTTTGACAGCCCAGTTGGTCCCTGAAACGAGAGATAACATTCTAACGTTGTTAAAAGCATCAGCCTTAGGAGCTGCTGAGGCATGTTCTGGTGGTACTGATGGCCATACTTGCGGTTTGAACTGGTTCTACGGAGGTTGGGACGGTAAATATGGTCTAGGTGAACAAATGGCAGCACTTGAAGTAATGCAAAACGTCAGATGTTTGGACAGACCTGCCCCATACACTGCGAACACTGGCGGTAGTTCTATAGGTAACCCAGCCGCTGGTACTGAGCAGTCGCCTACTAATTTGGCCCCTTTGACAATCACCAAAGGCGACCAAGCCGGTGCCGGTATCATTACAGCCGTTATCGGTATAACGATTATCGGATCAGTCGTATGGCTCATTATTTGAACCTTTTCTATTGTAGAAATAACAGTATATACTCCAATCCACAACAAATTCGAAGGATAGTTATCATTTAGAATAAGGAACTAAGGTCTATGTAATTCGGGATAACTGCTTTTCCAAACCAACGATCAGAAAGTTGTCCTATAAAGTTTGAATCATGGAAGTAGTCCAATTTCAAATCGATCAAAATATTCGCGTTACAGTAGATTGCATCCTGGTCAGGATATTCATCTACAATTTCCTTCAATCGCAGGTACATATGGTGTGTTTTGTCAGATAAATATTGATGGAAATCAGGGTTCTCAATTGGAGCTAATTCAAGGTGGTACCATGGTTTGTATAGATTCCCTGTGAATATCATGAAGAGTCCATCAATTATAAGCTTAGACCATATGATAGAGGATTCGTACTGATAATCAAATGATGAGAGGTCGCTCAGGGTGAGTGATTTGAATATAGTGAAATCGACTTCGTTACATTTGATCTCCCTCGTATGATCCCTTAAATGGATTCCACTGATATCCCATACGACAGCTTTGTCAAAAAGATCAGTGTCGTACATTAGTATTTCATCGCTCGTCGTTGCGCACCACGACTCCATATTCTTCAAATGATCTGCATTTAACACAGTAATTGTCATGGCATTGTAATATGTACCGTTTTCCAGGGTTGCAATCTTGGTCAATAAATGACAAAGTTCATTGCATCCTTTCACCTCGACTCCTTTATTAAATATTAATATCCTTTCCTGTAGCAAAGCACTTCGCCATAATTGTAGTACCAAAGGGCCTAACGATAAACAAATCTTGTTAAAGTTAAAAGATGTTTCTTCATTTCTATCCAGTCTTGCGTCCCATTGTTCTAAAACCTTGTAATCTTTATTAACCCACCACGCTTCCAACGCAGCCCTCATTCCATCTTCGTAGTAAGACAACTGTTCATAGTCCATCGAAGAATCGAAAATAGTCCCGAAGCTAAACATCTTCACTTTTGATCGATCGATATGATGCTGGGATCTCTCAAGATCCAAAGAATTCTGTTTGAAGACGGCTAAACCCACTTTACCATCTACTTCAAAATGCACTGTATCCTCGTTCCTCATATGGATGCCTGAAGGTAGAACAGTGAATTCTAAGCCATCTAAGGTTTTGGGGTCACCATTGGTCCATACCAATGTGTTGCCTTTCTGCACGTCAAATTGATGAACAAACACTACCATTTTAAGTTCAAATCCCTACTCTGTCCTTGTTGATCGTTCAGGCATGTGCTGCTGTCAATTCTATCTTCATAGGACGACTTATGACTGACAAAACTACTCATTTCAAATTAAGGTACTTGAAGTTTCCAAAACTTTCAAGCATCAAAATAACTAAGCATCAAAAGGATTGGGTGCAATTTGCAGGATATAAACTAGCTGTTACTACATCATGAAAGGCTATCAACATCTCGGGTATCTCATACAGACTAGAATTACTAAGATGAAGGGGAAGGCTCTTAAATCCAAGTTCGAAGAGTTAGTCGACCGCTTCCAGCAGAGAATTGATTTCGTAACTGCAACAGGAGTTTCACAGTTTGAGCGAGAAACCGAACATAACTACGAAAAACTAGACTATTTGCAAAGTAAAATAAAACATGATGACAGTGTTGATGATTGGGTCAATGACAAACAGCAATTTGCCGACAATTTGAGCAAACTAGAAATGCAAGTGGAAGAATTATCCGAATTGGCTGATGAATGGGAGGACTACTTAAAATTACTTGCCGATACAAAACTTCGAGAAGACAACGTCTAACACTTCTTCCACATCAACATTATCGCCTGTGATCTTCCCGATTCCGTTGGAGGCTATTCTTAGGGATTCGCATGCAATTAGAATGTCATCGTTCTTGTTGTGGAAGAACTGATCTAGACCGAATATAAGATCTGCTTGCAAAATTTCTCGTACACGGTTCGAGACCGCTATTGGGTCTTCGTCTTCGATTGCTGAGATTTGTTTGAAATTCTGGGTCAAACTTTCAATAAGTGATTCCAACCCATCTTTGTTCAAACAAGAGACTGTGTGAATTGTTACAGGTTTGAACTGTAGTCTAAACTCGTCGACCAAAGAACTCAAATGGCCTTTCGTTACCAGGTCCGATTTGTTTAGCACGACTACCAAAGGTTTGCTCGATAGGTTACCTTGAATGAAACTTTTGAATTGTCCACTTATATTTGGGTTAGATGCGTCAATGACCAACAGCACCAAGTCGCTTTGTAAACTTTTCTTTTTAGACCTGTCAATCCCTTTGATTTCAATGGAGTCAGAAGTGCCCTCTCTTATTCCTGCCGTATCAGTCAGAATGCACTTAAAGTCATTTATATCCATCACCACATCGATTGAATCTCTGGTGGTACCTGGGATATTACTAACTATGGCGACATCATCGCGAGAAATTTCATTAATAAGGGATGATTTCCCAGAGTTAGGCTCTCCCAATAGCGTTAATTTAATTCCATCGTTTAATACAGCCATTCTGTCTAACTTTGTGATGAATTTGGTAACGTTTGAACGTAAACTTAAAAGCTTGTCGCTGGCACCTTCTACTATAGCGTCAGTATCCTCAGCTTCGATATCTTCACCAAAATCGATGATTGCAGTAAGCTTGGCGATTTGGTCTATAATTTCTTGTCGCCATTCGTGAAAGACAGCTGAAGTCTCGTCAGAGCGCAACGCTGATAGTCTCTGTAGTTCTGTATCTGAGTGGATCATGTTATTTATACTTTCGAGCTTCAATAAATCCATCTTACCGTTCTGGAAAGCGCGTCGGCTGAACTCTCCGGGCATCGCCATACGGATGTTTTTGTCCGCGTCTCGAAGTCCTTGAATCGTCTTCAAAGCGGATTTTATGATAGCCTTGCCACCATGTAAATGTAGTTCCACTATATCTTCGCCTGTGAACGTTCGAGGTTGAGGAAAGAACAGAACAAGGGCATCATCTATCAAAGTCGAAGAATTCGGATCGTATAATGAGCGAATCATAGGTTTCCTCTCCATGATCTTCTTCTGTGGCGCTAATTTCTCCAGGACATATCTTGAGTGCGTGCCAGATATCCTCACTATAGCTATGGCAGAGTGCTGATTTGACGGTGTTGATAGTGCATACACCGTAGGGTGGAAATACGTCGCTGGGACACCATAAAACCGTCGCCAAGATGTCCTAAACATGCTACCGAAGAGTTAAAAAAAATTGATCAAATTGATCCCTCACAACACGGAAAGTTTGGACCTAAGAGTACTCAAAACGTCTATCTGCGTCTTTAGTTCATAGCTATAACAACGAATACTCTTCTGCGATGCCCATTCTCAAAGAGCATAGATAGAGACATTCTGTTTTCAATATACTATCACGTGATATCTCGAAATACTTGATTGTGTATGGTTTTAAAATCCAGTGCCGGGTAATATTCTTTCTAGGTAGTTGAATTTTGAAAAAAAAAAAATTTTAGTGAAGCTTGAAATGGTTAACAGAGAAGATAGAGTTGCATCGACATCAACTGCATTGTGAAACTGGATTGATCGGATTGGATAGGGAGACTATAGGGACACCACTCTGTCAATTAGGAGCGGTAAACTTTTGCGAAGACGGAGACAAGGAAGAATGTCTTTCTCGAAATTATTGAACCCAGTGCGAGTGCGAGGATTCGCTTCATGTGCCAAATTGTACCAGTCCGAACTATCGTCGCTGAAAGAATATAAGAGTACGATCAGCGATCTACTAAGGAACGCTGGACATGAGTTAAAAAGCCCCAATCTGGTTGCTCTTCATTCAAGGCTGGGCTTGCCACAAGGTCTGTCCTACTCGCTTTTGTCCAGATGTTTAACTTGCCGTTCGAGCGGAGAGGTCAATTATGACAATATGAGTTTAAACATTTTTGGTAAGAGTCTTTTGACGATGGCCGTTACATCTGAGCTTATGAAGAAGCATCCTAGACTACCGGGTGTTGTCTTGAATGCTGCGGTAGATGCGTACATCAATGACCATGTTTTGAGCAACGTTGCCAGTTCATGGGGTATAGAGCCAGAAACCCAAAGTGTATTGGATAGGTATGCCAAGAACGAAAACGCTACGATCACATTGGGTAAACTACGCTATTTCCAAAATTCCACCGACGAATTGCATAATTTCAGCGAGACCAACGCAATGGCCGTGGCTGTGAGGAGTATATTTGCCGCTATATACAGTGTTGACAAAGATTTTAACAAAACGCATAAATTCATCTCTGATCATGTTTTATCAAGAAAATTGGACGTCAAGGATTTGTTCGCTTTCGAACAACCAACCAGAGAACTAGCAGCATTGTGCCGTCGCCAAGGTTTAGAGAAACCTGTATCGAAACTACTTGCAGAAAACGGTAGATTGTCCAAGTCACCTTTGTTCATCGTCGGTGTTTTCAGCGGTGAAGAAAAATTAGGCGAAGGGTATGGTTCATCCTTGAAAGAAGCTAAAGCCAGAGCGGCTACTGACGCTTTGTTGAAGTGGTACTGTTATGAACCAGTGCATGGCCAGCAACCTGTCGTTATTGACCAAGGTGAAGTGTTAGTATAGATTGGCTGCATCATTGATGTATGTTTTCCGCATGATCTTTTTCAGTTGAGATCAACTTTTCAAGATTTCTTTCCCTGTAAATATAATATACAAATATATATAATAGTAACACATTTACTATTACATTCAAACATATCTTTGTTAATACGTTGATCGGGCGTTCCGAGGCTCACAAACGTAGCTGGTTCCCAGATCTGGTATCGGAGGCTGGTTGGCGTAGGCGTAAATAATTGAAATGGATTTAAAAGAGGAGGTTCTACTACAAGTAAATTCTGCGATCGCCTCAAGTGATGGTGGACCGTTATTGTTCATCTTATTGCTCGATGCGGGGATCGCGACCCGGTGTTTCCTATGGGACAACAAGCAGAACTTTGAAATGAAGCTAGGCCTTTTCAGTTGGAAGCCTACTGATTCAATTGGGGTTCTCATGCTGGACCCAGAGATATATGACTATGACGACACACTAAAATGGTTCAGTTCGAATGAATACCAAATCGTATCTAAATTCCATTACTTCCCAGAAACAAGTGACTTGGTTCAATGGCATGAGGGCGTACGATATCCCTTCAAACTAATAAATTGTGGAATTGAGATCCAGGAAGATCAACCTGACTTAAAATTGTTACAACGAGATTTAAAGGTCCGTTTAGAAAGAATGATACAATATTTACAGAATACGGACGACCCAAGCGATGAAATTATGAAAGAAATATGGTTGCTACTACTAAGGTATAAGAAGACGTATACTCCAGATTTGGATAAAGAAATCTCAGAGCTGGAATCCAAGATAATCATGATGCAGGTGATGTTCAATCAGTTAGAAACGAATATTGAATTATATTGAATCCGGTCAAAATCACTTCGTTATTCATTACGTATCGCAAAATTATATCAGTAACCTACGAATACGCTTATTTATAGGAATGCCAGTCACGAAACATGTGTTTTCTGTACTTACCCATTTTTTTGCACATTCCAAATTGGCAATGTATCCCGATGAAATCATCGCAGGCTCGCTGATCTTCTCACCGCACAACGGACATATATCATTGGTCTCTTCGATTGCGGTATCCCCATCAGCAGAAGGCAATACAGGCGGTTTTGGCTTCTTAATGCGTGTCTCTTGTTTGAATAACTCTGGTCGTTGATTGATAACTTGCAGGATTCTAATCATCACTAAGAAGCTAGGAAACAATTTATCCAAAACCAATGTTGATGTATTCTCCACGGCATCCTTCGTCATCGCAAGTATTCTGGGTACATTGGTCCTTTTACGTCGACGATCGGAAACGGAAATGATTTTCTTTCTGCTTCCGACTTCTTCTTCCGGTTCCTGGTACCGCTCATATCTCACCTGGGTCAAGAAGTGAACGACGTCACTATCCTTGGAATCACGCAAGTATTTCAACTTGAAGCAGAAATTGATAATTTTGACGCTCTTCTTAAATTTGGGGTAATAGACGTCGAACCACTGTTGCCATATATTCAACTCTGGTGAGCTCAATTTCCTGCCTTGCAAAATTTCATGGTACTGATCACAAACGTCGCTCATATATTCAAATAAACAGTCGTTCAACCATATTCCTAGAAACGTCAAATTGGGGAACCTAGAAAATCTTTTCAATCCGTAGAATTTATCAAGAATTGTAGCACCTGTCGTTTTATAATGTCTGTATTCGATCAACGACTTCACAACCAATATGATAAAGTCAAACCTGCTGAAAATCTTTAGCAACCATCGTGTAGGGCCCCGATATTGGATATAGATCGATAATATGTATCTTAGCGTTGGTTTGATTAACTTCTTCACTTCATTGACCGAAAGTATTTCGAATAGGGTTGGCTGCTGAAGATTCACCGGGAGGTTAGAGTAAAAATCCATTGCGACTATCCTCCGCCCTTTTTGTGGGCTCGGTGCTCGCTCTGTTTCTCTATCTGCAAGTTACAAACGTTCCTTAATTTAACCTGGTTGAATCATATCATTTTCTGTTAATTGTATATCTTTGTAAGTTTACTTTTCAAGAATCGGTCAACATCAGAGCCTATCACGTGGAATAAAGCTCCGTCATGGAGGGTAAAGAAGCGGCCAACTCTTTACGAACTGCATCCCCCCGCTCAGTCAACGCCAACCCCAAACCAGAGACTATCTTGGTTGTAGTGTGTTTGCGGACTACACATATTACGTATTTCAGTGGTTTTGTTTTAATAGCTGTAAGGCCACACAGATAGTTCATTTCATGCGTTCTGATATATTAAATTATATAAAAGATAATAATAGTTTAGAAATATTTGTTTATTTGTTCATTCATTATTCAAACACTTTGGGTCCGAAGAGAGCACTTTACAAAGTGTCCTTGGTACGGAAAATTTCCAAAGCTTGAGCAATTCTCTTGGACATAGTGACTTCACCAGTTCTGATGAAGACTCTTGGGTCGTAGTGCTTCTTGTTTGGAGAGTCTTCACCGGTTGGGTTACCGACTGGGGTCATCAAGTAGTCCTTCTTTTCCAAGATGTAGTCCCTGATACCACTCAAGTAAGCGAATTGACAGTCAGTGTCCAAGTTAACCTTTACGACACCGGAGTCAATAGCGGTGTGGAAGTCCTTGGTAGAAGAACCGGAACCACCGTGGAAGACCAAGTAGATTGGCTTGTCACCAGCCTTGTTAGACAATTGCTTGGCGGCGTATGTTTGGAAAGTTCCCAACAATTCTGGTTTTAGGGCGGCAGCGATCTTGTAGACACCGTGGACGTTACCGAAGGCACTGGCAATGGAGAAGTTTGGAGAGATCTTGATCAAAGCTTCGTAGACAGAGTAGACGGTTTCTGGGGTGGTGTAAAGTTTGTCGTTGGACAAACCTTCGTTGTTAACACCATCTTCTTCACCACCGGTGATACCGATTTCCATTTCCAACCATTGTTGCATCTTGGCCATTCTGGTGAAGTACTTGACACATAGACCGATGTTTTCGTCATCGGATTCTTCAGACAAATCCAACATATGGGAAGAGAACAATGGTTCACCGTTCTTGGCGAAGTATTCTTCGTCAGCCTTTAGCATACCATCGAACCATGGTAGCAACTTCTTGGCACAGTGGTCAGTGTGTAGAATGACTGGGATACCGTAAGCTGGGGCAATGGATCTGATGTAGTGAGCAGCAGCAATAGAACCTCTGATAGAAGCGTTTTGGTCAGCGTTGGAAACACCCTTACCAGCGAAGTAAGCGGCACCACCGTTAGAGGTTTGCAAGATGATTGGAGATTTGTTGTCTCTAGCAGCTTCCAAAGCAGAAACAACAGTGGAAGAAGAGGTAACGTTAATGGCTGGGATAGCGAACTTGTGTTCCTTAGCGTAGTCGAACAAAGCCTTGACATCGTCACCGACAATAACACCGGACTTTCTGGTCAATACGTCTTGAGCTGGCATTTTATCTTTTATGGGGTTGTTGGGTTGTTATTCGAGTAAGTTATCTTAATAGGTACAAAAACTTAATGAAATGTTTTTAGTACTGTAATATAATTCAAGCGAAGCTTGGGGTCTTAGAAATGATTACTATTAAAAAAGGAAGAAGCAATTGAGATGGGATTCAGAAGACGGATTGAGGAAACAACAAGTTCATTGTTTCTTATTATATATGAATTGAAGGGGAAAAAAAAAAGAGACGATATTTCTTGACAAGAATCACTAACTACCTTTTTTTTTTGCATATAGCGCGCGTTACTGAATAATTTAGAAGAAGATACTCAGTCGGAAGAAGATAATCAAGACAAGTAACTCGTCACGTACCGATGCTGGCACACAGGTGCGCTGCTTCAGCAGCGCCTTCTAGGCAGTCGAACGAGAAAATAATCCGGTTATGGAAACACGCATGTCCTGTTGGTGTGATTTGTGATTCCCATGAGCCAGTCGCATAACAAAAAATGGCTCTTTCAGCTGTCATGTGGCATTGATCGTTGTTATGCCTTTGGTAGTAGTTGCGTTGAGCCCAATTGGCAGAGATCAGCTTATAGCGTCTTGTAATGCGAAGCAGTGTCAGATGTCTGGGTCAAATTCAGAGGCCATTTGGCCCTCGGTGGGCATCGTATCTTTTCGCTTGTCCTCCGATTCGGAAGTTCGGCGTCCATTAATCTGGGTTGGGTTCACGTTTCCCGTGCTGTGCTGGGATCCTGTCAGGCCACCTCTCTGGAGGAAGCCAGCTTCCACTAAACTGGAAGTCGCGAAGCTGCGGGCATGGCAGCGGAAAGTTGAAAGAACAAAAACGGAAAAACGAAAAAAAGGCAGAAAAAGGAATTTGGCTGTGCAATAGTGTGACGGCGTAGGCATGTTGAGAAGTGAAAGATGCTTCCAGAACAAGCACGGGCATTGGAGACTGGGCAATGTAGAGCAATCTCAATATAGTGCCCGGTGTTGAGCGTGCTATTCCAACAGAAGGGACAGTGTGTTTTTTTGGCCCGACGGTTTGGCTTGGAGATTATACAGGGCAGAAGGTCTGGTTAGGTCAGGTCTGGTCGGTTCAGTTTGTTAGATAGGAATTATTTACATATATGTCGAGAGGCAGATGTGGTTGTCACGTGACCTGCGGGGCGATGTACATGGAAGCGAAACGAAGACCGGCCGCAGCGTGGTTACACTCTTAAGGCTAGCAACGCGGTATCTTCCAAAGTGACTGAATTGTCTACGTACTTGAACAACGACGTTTGAAACCCACGTGACTGCAGGAATTGTGCCCTTCCCTCGTCCAAGATTCTTCTTGCCATATGACCGATGCGTTGTCTCTCGTTGTGCGTCAATCTCGTGACATGGTCCTCGGCACCGCCATCAGGGTCTTTATCTGGCACCAGGCCGCAAGTGCAGTACGAACAGAATTTTTTCAGGCACTGGAAAAACTCTGTGTAAGTCATTGCTTCCGACTTTGGGTTTCCGTGCTTCTTTAGTAACTCCTCGATGTACTCTTGATTCACGTACTCTGAGGATTGGCACACATGCCTGCAACACATGGCGATCAGTATGCCCTTCAAGTTTCCCTTGCACTTATTGCTGTTCAGAAGACATCTCAGCGATAAATCTGTGGCAACGCCGCACAAGTGCTTTGAAATGGCCACGTACTCGGACGCATCATGGAGTATGACGTCCAGTTTAAGGTCCTTGATGTCGATTTTCTCGCGTCGGATTTCCACCTCGGTGTCGACGTCCGAGCTGAACTTGTTATCGAACCGTAATCTTTGAGAGGCTCTGTCGACAAGAGTGAAAGAGGGTGCCTGTGCCCGTGCCCTAAGGGCACCCTCTGTAGCGTCGTTTGTAAATTCAGGTTGATCGAGATTCGCGACGATGTTCACATACCGAGAAAACTCGGCCCTCCCGCATCCGAGCTCGATGTATTCCAGCGTCTTGCCGGATGCCAGTGGGTCCGAGTTGGGCCACAGCTGTGAATCCTTCAAGTGTTGGATCAAGGACGACTGTTGTCTGGCGTGTTTGCGGTTGACCAACGTCTTGTACCGTTCCGTACGTTCCAAGAACTCGTTCCGTTTTTCGATCAGGGGCAACGGTGGCTTGCCACCGAACTCGGCCTCGAATACCCCCACTATAAGCGCAACAGACTTCAGTAATGTCTCATCCGCTGGCTTGCTGTCCCTCTGACCCTCGCTGATGGAATTGAGCCCCTCATCGAACCACGGGATCTCTCGCTGTTTCGCCTTGTACGAAACGTCGTGTCTAAACTTGTTGCATTTCCTCATGTGCACCCGAAGTTTGCTGCTGCACACGGTATGTGTTGGATCCAGCGGACAGGGGACCCTGTCCGCGTCCTTCGAATGCTCCGAGCATAGTTTCGACCCAGCTCGCCTGGTCATCCCGCATCGTCTGTTTTTCTTCACAAGGAAAAACTCGCATTGCAGTCTGTCGGCAGACTCATCGGAACACTTGTCACCAGCGCCGCTCACTACACCGCCCGGCACAACAGTCATTATCGGTTGGCTGCCTGTACAGTTCAGGAACCGATCCTGTACCTCATCTCATCGGGAATTGATCTTTAACTACTACTGACTCGAGTGAAAAAAAAAAAAATACCAATACAATATATACACATATGAGGAATCCCCATTCAAAATCGTGCCGCACGGCTTCTGGTCACGTGGAACCATGAGCGGTTCCAATACCGCTTCTGGACGGCCAGTTGGTTTTTCCGTCTCTTATTTTTTCCCCCACCCACCCCACGTATCGCGCCTCGAATGGCCCAAGGACCAAAAAAGAATCAAAAAACAGAAAATGAAAAAAGAAAAGAAAATACAAACAATAACAACGGTACAGCATAGTGCCACATTCACTGCTGACACATTGAAACAAAAAGACGTTTGTTTTTTTGTTTTTTTTTCTAAACGAAAAAGATTGTCCGAAACTCTGGAAAAATGCTCTGCGTGCGTTCCACAGTGTCAGTGTCAGTGTCAGTGTCAGTGTTTTTTTTTTTGCAGCTGCCCCTTGCGTAAGTAGTAGCAACAGTTGACGCGACGATAAGAATTGGACGTTTCAACACGGTACTGTCCGTTGAACCCTGTCACCAACGGATCTCAATACCCGATGATAACTACCCACCCAAATCGATATCAGTCTGGTTTTTGGCTGTCTCGCTGTTAAGCGATTGATCGTCTCTCCCCAATTATCTCCTCCAACACAACATGGTTGAACTCCAAAACGGCATTCCCCTTGTTTTTTTTTCTTTTCAGGGTAAATGGGAGTTCCACGCGCCCCCGGACCATCTCCCTAGGCAATAAAATGGCTTGGACGTTGCAATAGGGAGAAAAAGAAAGCCCCCCCTGGCCTAGAAGATGCGTGACCGGACTTAGCAGTTGGGCAGGAAAGCCACGGCGCTAATATCCGAAAACGGACACAGGCCAAATGAGAACTCATGCCCTTCCAGTGAATTCCCCCCCCCCTTACGCTGGAAGAGATGCCTTGGCTTGGCCATTAAGCTAGGGCTTTTGTCCATGTATGGAAAAGTCTGGTTAAGGCCGGTCCTTCTGTACGAAACGAGTGATCGAAAGAAAGGAAAAACGGTGGTGGAAAGGGCCCGTATCTATGGGAGAGTTCTTTGAATTATTTTCTCTGGTTTCTTTGCTAGTCCTGCCTGTAGTTGCCACGATTTGGTTTGCGGTACATGCATGGGCTGGAATAGGTTGGATCCATATACTGGATTTAGGTATAGGAAAAATGTGTTATCCGGTTTTTGATGGGCCTGAAAAACGCACTATTTGCAGTAGTTGATCATCGATATTGATACGCCATCTGGTTTTGATGTAAAAAGGATGAATACAGAATGTATGTAGTGCCCATATGCATATGGGCACTACATACATTCTGTATTCATCCTTTTTACATCAAAACCAGATGGCGTATCAATATCGATGATCAACTACTGCAAATAGTGCGTTTTTCAGGCCCATCAAAAACCGGATAACACATTTTTCCTATACCTAAATCCAGTATATGGATCCAACCTATTCCAGCCCATGCATGTACCGCAAACCAAATCGTGGCAACTACAGGCAGGACTAGCAAAGAAACCAGAGAAAATAATTCAAAGAACTCTCCCATAGATACGGGCCCTTTCCACCACCGTTTTTCCTTTCTTTCGATCACTCGTTTCGTACAGAAGGACCGGCCTTAACCAGACTTTTCCATACATGGACAAAAGCCCTAGCTTAATGGCCAAGCCAAGGCATCTCTTCCAGCGTAAGGGGGGGGGGAATTCACTGGAAGGGCATGAGTTCTCATTTGGCCTGTGTCCGTTTTCGGATATTAGCGCCGTGGCTTTCCTGCCCAACTGCTAAGTCCGGTCACGCATCTTCTAGGCCAGGGGGGGCTTTCTTTTTCTCCCTATTGCAACGTCCAAGCCATTTTATTGCCTAGGGAGATGGTCCGGGGGCGCGTGGAACTCCCATTTACCCTGAAAAGAAAAAAAAACAAGGGGAATGCCGTTTTGGAGTTCAACCATGTTGTGTTGGAGGAGATAATTGGGGAGAGACGATCAATCGCTTAACAGCGAGACAGCCAAAAACCAGACTGATATCGATTTGGGTGGGTAGTTATCATCGGGTATTGAGATCCGTTGGTGACAGGGTTCAACGGACAGTACCGTGTTGAAACGTCCAATTCTTATCGTCGCGTCAACTGTTGCTACTACTTACGCAAGGGGCAGCTGCAAAAAAAAAAACACTGACACTGACACTGACACTGACACTGTGGAACGCACGCAGAGCATTTTTCCAGAGTTTCGGACAATCTTTTTCGTTTAGAAAAAAAAACAAAAAAACAAACGTCTTTTTGTTTCAATGTGTCAGCAGTGAATGTGGCACTATGCTGTACCGTTGTTATTGTTTGTATTTTCTTTTCTTTTTTCATTTTCTGTTTTTTGATTCTTTTTTGGTCCTTGGGCCATTCGAGGCGCGATACGTGGGGTGGGTGGGGGAAAAAATAAGAGACGGAAAAACCAACTGGCCGTCCAGAAGCGGTATTGGAACCGCTCATGGTTCCACGTGACCAGAAGCCGTGCGGCACGATTTTGAATGGGGATTCCTCATATGTGTATATATTGTATTGGTATTTTTTTTTTTTTCACTCGAGTCAGTAGTAGTTAAAGATCAATTCCCGATGAGATGAGGTACAGGATCGGTTCCTGAACTGTACAGGCAGCCAACCGATAATGACTGTTGTGCCGGGCGGTGTAGTGAGCGGCGCTGGTGACAAGTGTTCCGATGAGTCTGCCGACAGACTGCAATGCGAGTTTTTCCTTGTGAAGAAAAACAGACGATGCGGGATGACCAGGCGAGCTGGGTCGAAACTATGCTCGGAGCATTCGAAGGACGCGGACAGGGTCCCCTGTCCGCTGGATCCAACACATACCGTGTGCAGCAGCAAACTTCGGGTGCACATGAGGAAATGCAACAAGTTTAGACACGACGTTTCGTACAAGGCGAAACAGCGAGAGATCCCGTGGTTCGATGAGGGGCTCAATTCCATCAGCGAGGGTCAGAGGGACAGCAAGCCAGCGGATGAGACATTACTGAAGTCTGTTGCGCTTATAGTGGGGGTATTCGAGGCCGAGTTCGGTGGCAAGCCACCGTTGCCCCTGATCGAAAAACGGAACGAGTTCTTGGAACGTACGGAACGGTACAAGACGTTGGTCAACCGCAAACACGCCAGACAACAGTCGTCCTTGATCCAACACTTGAAGGATTCACAGCTGTGGCCCAACTCGGACCCACTGGCATCCGGCAAGACGCTGGAATACATCGAGCTCGGATGCGGGAGGGCCGAGTTTTCTCGGTATGTGAACATCGTCGCGAATCTCGATCAACCTGAATTTACAAACGACGCTACAGAGGGTGCCCTTAGGGCACGGGCACAGGCACCCTCTTTCACTCTTGTCGACAGAGCCTCTCAAAGATTACGGTTCGATAACAAGTTCAGCTCGGACGTCGACACCGAGGTGGAAATCCGACGCGAGAAAATCGACATCAAGGACCTTAAACTGGACGTCATACTCCATGATGCGTCCGAGTACGTGGCCATTTCAAAGCACTTGTGCGGCGTTGCCACAGATTTATCGCTGAGATGTCTTCTGAACAGCAATAAGTGCAAGGGAAACTTGAAGGGCATACTGATCGCCATGTGTTGCAGGCATGTGTGCCAATCCTCAGAGTACGTGAATCAAGAGTACATCGAGGAGTTACTAAAGAAGCACGGAAACCCAAAGTCGGAAGCAATGACTTACACAGAGTTTTTCCAGTGCCTGAAAAAATTCTGTTCGTACTGCACTTGCGGCCTGGTGCCAGATAAAGACCCTGATGGCGGTGCCGAGGACCATGTCACGAGATTGACGCACAACGAGAGACAACGCATCGGTCATATGGCAAGAAGAATCTTGGACGAGGGAAGGGCACAATTCCTGCAGTCACGTGGGTTTCAAACGTCGTTGTTCAAGTACGTAGACAATTCAGTCACTTTGGAAGATACCGCGTTGCTAGCCTTAAGAGTGTAACCACGCTGCGGCCGGTCTTCGTTTCGCTTCCATGTACATCGCCCCGCAGGTCACGTGACAACCACATCTGCCTCTCGACATATATGTAAATAATTCCTATCTAACAAACTGAACCGACCAGACCTGACCTAACCAGACCTTCTGCCCTGTATAATCTCCAAGCCAAACCGTCGGGCCAAAAAAACACACTGTCCCTTCTGTTGGAATAGCACGCTCAACACCGGGCACTATATTGAGATTGCTCTACATTGCCCAGTCTCCAATGCCCGTGCTTGTTCTGGAAGCATCTTTCACTTCTCAACATGCCTACGCCGTCACACTATTGCACAGCCAAATTCCTTTTTCTGCCTTTTTTTCGTTTTTCCGTTTTTGTTCTTTCAACTTTCCGCTGCCATGCCCGCAGCTTCGCGACTTCCAGTTTAGTGGAAGCTGGCTTCCTCCAGAGAGGTGGCCTGACAGGATCCCAGCACAGCACGGGAAACGTGAACCCAACCCAGATTAATGGACGCCGAACTTCCGAATCGGAGGACAAGCGAAAAGATACGATGCCCACCGAGGGCCAAATGGCCTCTGAATTTGACCCAGACATCTGACACTGCTTCGCATTACAAGACGCTATAAGCTGATCTCTGCCAATTGGGCTCAACGCAACTACTACCAAAGGCATAACAACGATCAATGCCACATGACAGCTGAAAGAGCCATTTTTTGTTATGCGACTGGCTCATGGGAATCACAAATCACACCAACAGGACATGCGTGTTTCCATAACCGGATTATTTTCTCGTTCGACTGCCTAGAAGGCGCTGCTGAAGCAGCGCACCTGTGTGCCAGCATCGGTACGTGACGAGTTACTTGTCTTGATTATCTTCTTCCGACTGAGTATCTTCTTCTAAATTATTCAGTAACGCGCGCTATATGCAAAAAAAAAAGGTAGTTAGTGATTCTTGTCAAGAAATATCGTCTCTTTTTTTTTTCCCCTTCAATTCATATATAATAAGAAACAATGAACTTGTTGTTTCCTCAATCCGTCTTCTGAATCCCATCTCAATTGCTTCTTCCTTTTTTAATAGTAATCATTTCTAAGACCCCAAGCTTCGCTTGAATTATATTACAGTACTAAAAACATTTCATTAAGTTTTTGTACCTATTAAGATAACTTACTCGAATAACAACCCAACAACCCCATAAAAGATAAAATGCCAGCTCAAGACGTATTGACCAGAAAGTCCGGTGTTATTGTCGGTGACGATGTCAAGGCTTTGTTCGACTACGCTAAGGAACACAAGTTCGCTATCCCAGCCATTAACGTTACCTCTTCTTCCACTGTTGTTTCTGCTTTGGAAGCTGCTAGAGACAACAAATCTCCAATCATCTTGCAAACCTCTAACGGTGGTGCCGCTTACTTCGCTGGTAAGGGTGTTTCCAACGCTGACCAAAACGCTTCTATCAGAGGTTCTATTGCTGCTGCTCACTACATCAGATCCATTGCCCCAGCTTACGGTATCCCAGTCATTCTACACACTGACCACTGTGCCAAGAAGTTGCTACCATGGTTCGATGGTATGCTAAAGGCTGACGAAGAATACTTCGCCAAGAACGGTGAACCATTGTTCTCTTCCCATATGTTGGATTTGTCTGAAGAATCCGATGACGAAAACATCGGTCTATGTGTCAAGTACTTCACCAGAATGGCCAAGATGCAACAATGGTTGGAAATGGAAATCGGTATCACCGGTGGTGAAGAAGATGGTGTTAACAACGAAGGTTTGTCCAACGACAAACTTTACACCACCCCAGAAACCGTCTACTCTGTCTACGAAGCTTTGATCAAGATCTCTCCAAACTTCTCCATTGCCAGTGCCTTCGGTAACGTCCACGGTGTCTACAAGATCGCTGCCGCCCTAAAACCAGAATTGTTGGGAACTTTCCAAACATACGCCGCCAAGCAATTGTCTAACAAGGCTGGTGACAAGCCAATCTACTTGGTCTTCCACGGTGGTTCCGGTTCTTCTACCAAGGACTTCCACACCGCTATTGACTCCGGTGTCGTAAAGGTTAACTTGGACACTGACTGTCAATTCGCTTACTTGAGTGGTATCAGGGACTACATCTTGGAAAAGAAGGACTACTTGATGACCCCAGTCGGTAACCCAACCGGTGAAGACTCTCCAAACAAGAAGCACTACGACCCAAGAGTCTTCATCAGAACTGGTGAAGTCACTATGTCCAAGAGAATTGCTCAAGCTTTGGAAATTTTCCGTACCAAGGACACTTTGTAAAGTGCTCTCTTCGGACCCAAAGTGTTTGAATAATGAATGAACAAATAAACAAATATTTCTAAACTATTATTATCTTTTATATAATTTAATATATCAGAACGCATGAAATGAACTATCTGTGTGGCCTTACAGCTATTAAAACAAAACCACTGAAATACGTAATATGTGTAGTCCGCAAACACACTACAACCAAGATAGTCTCTGGTTTGGGGTTGGCGTTGACTGAGCGGGGGGATGCAGTTCGTAAAGAGTTGGCCGCTTCTTTACCCTCCATGACGGAGCTTTATTCCACGTGATAGGCTCTGATGTTGACCGATTCTTGAAAAGTAAACTTACAAAGATATACAATTAACAGAAAATGATATGATTCAACCAGGTTAAATTAAGGAACGTTTGTAACTTGCAGATAGAGAAACAGAGCGAGCACCGAGCCCACAAAAAGGGCGGAGGATAGTCGCAATGGATTTTTACTCTAACCTCCCGGTGAATCTTCAGCAGCCAACCCTATTCGAAATACTTTCGGTCAATGAAGTGAAGAAGTTAATCAAACCAACGCTAAGATACATATTATCGATCTATATCCAATATCGGGGCCCTACACGATGGTTGCTAAAGATTTTCAGCAGGTTTGACTTTATCATATTGGTTGTGAAGTCGTTGATCGAATACAGACATTATAAAACGACAGGTGCTACAATTCTTGATAAATTCTACGGATTGAAAAGATTTTCTAGGTTCCCCAATTTGACGTTTCTAGGAATATGGTTGAACGACTGTTTATTTGAATATATGAGCGACGTTTGTGATCAGTACCATGAAATTTTGCAAGGCAGGAAATTGAGCTCACCAGAGTTGAATATATGGCAACAGTGGTTCGACGTCTATTACCCCAAATTTAAGAAGAGCGTCAAAATTATCAATTTCTGCTTCAAGTTGAAATACTTGCGTGATTCCAAGGATAGTGACGTCGTTCACTTCTTGACCCAGGTGAGATATGAGCGGTACCAGGAACCGGAAGAAGAAGTCGGAAGCAGAAAGAAAATCATTTCCGTTTCCGATCGTCGACGTAAAAGGACCAATGTACCCAGAATACTTGCGATGACGAAGGATGCCGTGGAGAATACATCAACATTGGTTTTGGATAAATTGTTTCCTAGCTTCTTAGTGATGATTAGAATCCTGCAAGTTATCAATCAACGACCAGAGTTATTCAAACAAGAGACACGCATTAAGAAGCCAAAACCGCCTGTATTGCCTTCTGCTGATGGGGATACCGCAATCGAAGAGACCAATGATATATGTCCGTTGTGCGGTGAGAAGATCAGCGAGCCTGCGATGATTTCATCGGGATACATTGCCAATTTGGAATGTGCAAAAAAATGGGTAAGTACAGAAAACACATGTTTCGTGACTGGCATTCCTATAAATAAGCGTATTCGTAGGTTACTGATATAATTTTGCGATACGTAATGAATAACGAAGTGATTTTGACCGGATTCAATATAATTCAATATTCGTTTCTAACTGATTGAACATCACCTGCATCATGATTATCTTGGATTCCAGCTCTGAGATTTCTTTATCCAAATCTGGAGTATACGTCTTCTTATACCTTAGTAGTAGCAACCATATTTCTTTCATAATTTCATCGCTTGGGTCGTCCGTATTCTGTAAATATTGTATCATTCTTTCTAAACGGACCTTTAAATCTCGTTGTAACAATTTTAAGTCAGGTTGATCTTCCTGGATCTCAATTCCACAATTTATTAGTTTGAAGGGATATCGTACGCCCTCATGCCATTGAACCAAGTCACTTGTTTCTGGGAAGTAATGGAATTTAGATACGATTTGGTATTCATTCGAACTGAACCATTTTAGTGTGTCGTCATAGTCATATATCTCTGGGTCCAGCATGAGAACCCCAATTGAATCAGTAGGCTTCCAACTGAAAAGGCCTAGCTTCATTTCAAAGTTCTGCTTGTTGTCCCATAGGAAACACCGGGTCGCGATCCCCGCATCGAGCAATAAGATGAACAATAACGGTCCACCATCACTTGAGGCGATCGCAGAATTTACTTGTAGTAGAACCTCCTCTTTTAAATCCATTTCAATTATTTACGCCTACGCCAACCAGCCTCCGATACCAGATCTGGGAACCAGCTACGTTTGTGAGCCTCGGAACGCCCGATCAACGTATTAACAAAGATATGTTTGAATGTAATAGTAAATGTGTTACTATTATATATATTTGTATATTATATTTACAGGGAAAGAAATCTTGAAAAGTTGATCTCAACTGAAAAAGATCATGCGGAAAACATACATCAATGATGCAGCCAATCTATACTAACACTTCACCTTGGTCAATAACGACAGGTTGCTGGCCATGCACTGGTTCATAACAGTACCACTTCAACAAAGCGTCAGTAGCCGCTCTGGCTTTAGCTTCTTTCAAGGATGAACCATACCCTTCGCCTAATTTTTCTTCACCGCTGAAAACACCGACGATGAACAAAGGTGACTTGGACAATCTACCGTTTTCTGCAAGTAGTTTCGATACAGGTTTCTCTAAACCTTGGCGACGGCACAATGCTGCTAGTTCTCTGGTTGGTTGTTCGAAAGCGAACAAATCCTTGACGTCCAATTTTCTTGATAAAACATGATCAGAGATGAATTTATGCGTTTTGTTAAAATCTTTGTCAACACTGTATATAGCGGCAAATATACTCCTCACAGCCACGGCCATTGCGTTGGTCTCGCTGAAATTATGCAATTCGTCGGTGGAATTTTGGAAATAGCGTAGTTTACCCAATGTGATCGTAGCGTTTTCGTTCTTGGCATACCTATCCAATACACTTTGGGTTTCTGGCTCTATACCCCATGAACTGGCAACGTTGCTCAAAACATGGTCATTGATGTACGCATCTACCGCAGCATTCAAGACAACACCCGGTAGTCTAGGATGCTTCTTCATAAGCTCAGATGTAACGGCCATCGTCAAAAGACTCTTACCAAAAATGTTTAAACTCATATTGTCATAATTGACCTCTCCGCTCGAACGGCAAGTTAAACATCTGGACAAAAGCGAGTAGGACAGACCTTGTGGCAAGCCCAGCCTTGAATGAAGAGCAACCAGATTGGGGCTTTTTAACTCATGTCCAGCGTTCCTTAGTAGATCGCTGATCGTACTCTTATATTCTTTCAGCGACGATAGTTCGGACTGGTACAATTTGGCACATGAAGCGAATCCTCGCACTCGCACTGGGTTCAATAATTTCGAGAAAGACATTCTTCCTTGTCTCCGTCTTCGCAAAAGTTTACCGCTCCTAATTGACAGAGTGGTGTCCCTATAGTCTCCCTATCCAATCCGATCAATCCAGTTTCACAATGCAGTTGATGTCGATGCAACTCTATCTTCTCTGTTAACCATTTCAAGCTTCACTAAAATTTTTTTTTTTTCAAAATTCAACTACCTAGAAAGAATATTACCCGGCACTGGATTTTAAAACCATACACAATCAAGTATTTCGAGATATCACGTGATAGTATATTGAAAACAGAATGTCTCTATCTATGCTCTTTGAGAATGGGCATCGCAGAAGAGTATTCGTTGTTATAGCTATGAACTAAAGACGCAGATAGACGTTTTGAGTACTCTTAGGTCCAAACTTTCCGTGTTGTGAGGGATCAATTTGATCAATTTTTTTTAACTCTTCGGTAGCATGTTTAGGACATCTTGGCGACGGTTTTATGGTGTCCCAGCGACGTATTTCCACCCTACGGTGTATGCACTATCAACACCGTCAAATCAGCACTCTGCCATAGCTATAGTGAGGATATCTGGCACGCACTCAAGATATGTCCTGGAGAAATTAGCGCCACAGAAGAAGATCATGGAGAGGAAACCTATGATTCGCTCATTATACGATCCGAATTCTTCGACTTTGATAGATGATGCCCTTGTTCTGTTCTTTCCTCAACCTCGAACGTTCACAGGCGAAGATATAGTGGAACTACATTTACATGGTGGCAAGGCTATCATAAAATCCGCTTTGAAGACGATTCAAGGACTTCGAGACGCGGACAAAAACATCCGTATGGCGATGCCCGGAGAGTTCAGCCGACGCGCTTTCCAGAACGGTAAGATGGATTTATTGAAGCTCGAAAGTATAAATAACATGATCCACTCAGATACAGAACTACAGAGACTATCAGCGTTGCGCTCTGACGAGACTTCAGCTGTCTTTCACGAATGGCGACAAGAAATTATAGACCAAATCGCCAAGCTTACTGCAATCATCGATTTTGGTGAAGATATCGAAGCTGAGGATACTGACGCTATAGTAGAAGGTGCCAGCGACAAGCTTTTAAGTTTACGTTCAAACGTTACCAAATTCATCACAAAGTTAGACAGAATGGCTGTATTAAACGATGGAATTAAATTAACGCTATTGGGAGAGCCTAACTCTGGGAAATCATCCCTTATTAATGAAATTTCTCGCGATGATGTCGCCATAGTTAGTAATATCCCAGGTACCACCAGAGATTCAATCGATGTGGTGATGGATATAAATGACTTTAAGTGCATTCTGACTGATACGGCAGGAATAAGAGAGGGCACTTCTGACTCCATTGAAATCAAAGGGATTGACAGGTCTAAAAAGAAAAGTTTACAAAGCGACTTGGTGCTGTTGGTCATTGACGCATCTAACCCAAATATAAGTGGACAATTCAAAAGTTTCATTCAAGGTAACCTATCGAGCAAACCTTTGGTAGTCGTGCTAAACAAATCGGACCTGGTAACGAAAGGCCATTTGAGTTCTTTGGTCGACGAGTTTAGACTACAGTTCAAACCTGTAACAATTCACACAGTCTCTTGTTTGAACAAAGATGGGTTGGAATCACTTATTGAAAGTTTGACCCAGAATTTCAAACAAATCTCAGCAATCGAAGACGAAGACCCAATAGCGGTCTCGAACCGTGTACGAGAAATTTTGCAAGCAGATCTTATATTCGGTCTAGATCAGTTCTTCCACAACAAGAACGATGACATTCTAATTGCATGCGAATCCCTAAGAATAGCCTCCAACGGAATCGGGAAGATCACAGGCGATAATGTTGATGTGGAAGAAGTGTTAGACGTTGTCTTCTCGAAGTTTTGTATCGGCAAGTAATTTTAAGTAGTCCTCCCATTCATCAGCCAATTCGGATAATTCTTCCACTTGCATTTCTAGTTTGCTCAAATTGTCGGCAAATTGCTGTTTGTCATTGACCCAATCATCAACACTGTCATCATGTTTTATTTTACTTTGCAAATAGTCTAGTTTTTCGTAGTTATGTTCGGTTTCTCGCTCAAACTGTGAAACTCCTGTTGCAGTTACGAAATCAATTCTCTGCTGGAAGCGGTCGACTAACTCTTCGAACTTGGATTTAAGAGCCTTCCCCTTCATCTTAGTAATTCTAGTCTGTATGAGATACCCGAGATGTTGATAGCCTTTCATGATGTAGTAACAGCTAGTTTATATCCTGCAAATTGCACCCAATCCTTTTGATGCTTAGTTATTTTGATGCTTGAAAGTTTTGGAAACTTCAAGTACCTTAATTTGAAATGAGTAGTTTTGTCAGTCATAAGTCGTCCTATGAAGATAGAATTGACAGCAGCACATGCCTGAACGATCAACAAGGACAGAGTAGGGATTTGAACTTAAAATGGTAGTGTTTGTTCATCAATTTGACGTGCAGAAAGGCAACACATTGGTATGGACCAATGGTGACCCCAAAACCTTAGATGGCTTAGAATTCACTGTTCTACCTTCAGGCATCCATATGAGGAACGAGGATACAGTGCATTTTGAAGTAGATGGTAAAGTGGGTTTAGCCGTCTTCAAACAGAATTCTTTGGATCTTGAGAGATCCCAGCATCATATCGATCGATCAAAAGTGAAGATGTTTAGCTTCGGGACTATTTTCGATTCTTCGATGGACTATGAACAGTTGTCTTACTACGAAGATGGAATGAGGGCTGCGTTGGAAGCGTGGTGGGTTAATAAAGATTACAAGGTTTTAGAACAATGGGACGCAAGACTGGATAGAAATGAAGAAACATCTTTTAACTTTAACAAGATTTGTTTATCGTTAGGCCCTTTGGTACTACAATTATGGCGAAGTGCTTTGCTACAGGAAAGGATATTAATATTTAATAAAGGAGTCGAGGTGAAAGGATGCAATGAACTTTGTCATTTATTGACCAAGATTGCAACCCTGGAAAACGGTACATATTACAATGCCATGACAATTACTGTGTTAAATGCAGATCATTTGAAGAATATGGAGTCGTGGTGCGCAACGACGAGCGATGAAATACTAATGTACGACACTGATCTTTTTGACAAAGCTGTCGTATGGGATATCAGTGGAATCCATTTAAGGGATCATACGAGGGAGATCAAATGTAACGAAGTCGATTTCACTATATTCAAATCACTCACCCTGAGCGACCTCTCATCATTTGATTATCAGTACGAATCCTCTATCATATGGTCTAAGCTTATAATTGATGGACTCTTCATGATATTCACAGGGAATCTATACAAACCATGGTACCACCTTGAATTAGCTCCAATTGAGAACCCTGATTTCCATCAATATTTATCTGACAAAACACACCATATGTACCTGCGATTGAAGGAAATTGTAGATGAATATCCTGACCAGGATGCAATCTACTGTAACGCGAATATTTTGATCGATTTGAAATTGGACTACTTCCATGATTCAAACTTTATAGGACAACTTTCTGATCGTTGGTTTGGAAAAGCAGTTATCCCGAATTACATAGACCTTAGTTCCTTATTCTAAATGATAACTATCCTTCGAATTTGTTGTGGATTGGAGTATATACTGTTATTTCTACAATAGAAAAGGTTCAAATAATGAGCCATACGACTGATCCGATAATCGTTATACCGATAACGGCTGTAATGATACCGGCACCGGCTTGGTCGCCTTTGGTGATTGTCAAAGGGGCCAAATTAGTAGGCGACTGCTCAGTACCAGCGGCTGGGTTACCTATAGAACTACCGCCAGTGTTCGCAGTGTATGGGGCAGGTCTGTCCAAACATCTGACGTTTTGCATTACTTCAAGTGCTGCCATTTGTTCACCTAGACCATATTTACCGTCCCAACCTCCGTAGAACCAGTTCAAACCGCAAGTATGGCCATCAGTACCACCAGAACATGCCTCAGCAGCTCCTAAGGCTGATGCTTTTAACAACGTTAGAATGTTATCTCTCGTTTCAGGGACCAACTGGGCTGTCAAACCCAAGAATCTGGAAAAGTAGGCCTTGAAGGAACGTTGATCGTTGTTACAGTAATTTCCTCCTTGACAAGCAGCCTCGTACATGACACTGTTGTTGAAAAATACACCGGAAGAGTTCAAAAAGTTTTTAGTCCTTTCGTGCCACACTTCTGATTCGGTGTAGTTGTACAAATAGGCACTTCCACCCAACATCAACCCTTGGTTGTACGTCCACTGGTATTTAACAATATCGGAACAGTTTTCATCGATCGAGGCACCGTCATAGACGTAGTACTGGTTTGGCTCTTCATCAATCAACAAGTCGATATCTTGCATCCAATCGTAAACTTTTTCAGCCCATTCGGTATATGTGTCGTTTCCAGTATACCGTGCCAATCTTGCTGCTAAATGGAACAAGGCCGCATTAGAGACGGAGTTCTTATAATCGTAACCCGAGTTCCAGGTGAAGATTTGCCATCTTAAACCACCACCACACGAGTCTTCATCCCAACGTGCGGACATTGTGTTGAAGACGGCTTGGGCTAGGTACAACCATTGAGGCTCTTCATCAGTAGGATTTGTGAAGTTTCTTTCAGCAGCAGCCATAACAGCGAATCCCCAAAATGCTTGATCATCATTACCTTCTGTAGTAGTTTGATTCAAAGGCATATAATCGTAGTTATCACCAGTTTGAGCCAATAGAGCTTGCTTAAGCATGTCATTGTAGGTATCATTTTGCATATAAAACCAGTAATCCAAGATGGAACCCCAAGCACCACCGGCCTGCCACCAATAGTTGGGACTAGCAAACATACCAACTGCTTCACCATATTGTAGACCAGTGTAATAATCCATCAGACCATACGCCACAAGAGCAGTCGCGTTTTGTAGCGATTCTAAACTATCGATATCGAGATCGAGTGCTTGCGATACTGAGCAGAAAAGCGTCACTAGGGACACGAAAAGTTTGGAAACCTTCATGCCTGTCCACTTTCTACAAGGTTATTGAAACACACAATCGGATATGGAGACTTTTGATCGATTTTGACCTGTTCTTTACCCTTTTTCGTGTTCAGATCAGAACTTCATCGTTGATTAGGTGTTTGCTCGATTCACTATTTTCAACTATTTTAACGGTAGCGTATTGTATATTTATATGGTACATGCCTGAAAATGTATAACCCAAAGAAATCAGATCAGCTGAAACAGGTGAATAAGTAAAGGGCGACACAAACAGTCAGTCGAACCTCGATTGGTTCATCTGTGGTATCGTTGATATCAACTGGTAATTAGATACCTCAAATCTTGTATATTTACTCTTGATATAATAGACGTACTGGACACTAGAAACCTAAAGACTTTAGCAAGTTCAACTTGACCTGTCTTTCCATTTCTGGCCTGTTGTCTCTCCACAGAATGCAAGCGTCGATGTTGGCACCCGATTCGATGTTAGGCTCGCTAAGGATGCTCATCACACTGAGCAGAATCTTTTCCACGCTTTGAACTGGTGACCATCTCTCACATTCGTGTTCGTACATATTTGGATCGGAACCGGGGGAGTGAAGAATGGATATGCAAACTTCACCGTTAGGATAGATATTCGGATGCAAAATGCTGGGCTGGAAGGTCAGCTTTGGAGGGTTCAAAGGGTAGTCTTTAGGGAAATCTAGTCTTGCATTGAAAACACCGCCCTCGTAGCAAGAGTCAGGAGGACCCAT
Source organism: Kluyveromyces dobzhanskii (assembly GCA_003705805.3). Classification (NCBI taxonomy): domain Eukaryota; kingdom Fungi; phylum Ascomycota; class Saccharomycetes; order Saccharomycetales; family Saccharomycetaceae; genus Kluyveromyces; species Kluyveromyces dobzhanskii. The sequence continues at coordinate 4,060 of PPJP03000032.1, read as the reverse complement.
TATCAAACAGTCCCATTGGAACAAGTTCGAATCATCAACGGGACTAGCAAGTATCCCCTCTGGGCTATCCTTGGTCAATTTCTCGAATTCTTTCAATAAACGTTTTTGCGCAGTTTTGGACATTTCGTAACAGTGTATTTGATCGTATGTACCGGTGCCCTTTGGCCTATATTGGTCTATATTCATACATCGAAGTGATTCGGCATACGTATGGCTTTTGCATTTTCGTGTGGAAACTTATAATAATATATACACCTTAAGAAATGTTGGATCATACGCATAAGCAATAAGATTCTAAAATACAAATAGAGAGACTACCCAGAGAGACCACTTGGATGTGACGGTATGCGCTTGCCCGTGATTCTGGCTGAAAATAGATTCCCACCAGTGTAAACACAGATGTCAGTACATTGGTGATATCGATTGAGGGAAATATTTACAGTCACGTGAAGTATCGGACTCAAATCACAAGAGTGCACGCCGTCATACAACACAGAACGCCCGTTGCATGTATATACTGTAATAGAAGCTTGACACCAAGGTACCAAATTCCTTAAATATACCGTAAGCGAAAGCACAGGTGACACATCCATCTTCAGTTGTTTGTCTCCAGCATTCTCATGTCATCATCGCCTTAAAAAAAAAAAGAATCGATGATCTAGATTAAAGTTTTAATGGGACGAAGATCTTTATGAACTGACAGCTAAAAACAATCGAAAGGTAGCGAAAAACACGGGCAAGAGAGACTACTGCTGGTACCTGATCTGCGACAATACGTTTCAAGAATAATTACTACCTGCTCGATAAGCTGCGTTGGTTTGATAAAGGTTGCACGCTCATTTTCTCATAAAAGCGAAACTAAAGCAAGCAAAGAAAGTAGAAAGGTCAAAGTCAAGGCGAGACCTAATTCGGTTTGTGACAAGGAAGAAACTCGTCAGCAGCACCAAATAAATAAGGCACATAATTTGATTCGAAAACTTCGAGACTCAGTGCCAAAATGATTATTTTCAACGGAGAGAAATATTCCTGTGTCTCTTGTATTCGGGGACATCGTTCATCATCATGTAAACATAGCGAGCGGATGCTAGTGAAAGTACGGACAAGAGGCAGGCCTTCACCGTTGGATATACGGAAAGTGATACTGGTCGATAAAGATTCCAGAGTCAACGAATCGGATGGTTGTGGACGGAGCGCTACGCCAGGGGAAGGGCAACCGTCGTGCTGTGGTATGAACAAGCAACCGGTGCTCTTCTTGAGAGCGATTGCAACGAAGAAGGCGTTGTTAGTTAATGGTGATTTGAAAATTATGGTAACGTCAGAGTCTGGTACTCCAAATTCCGAAGTCGCCAAGAGGGCATCGGATGATAAAAAATTTGTTTCAGAACACGAGTTTTTGCTGAATCACATCAGGATCCCGCCATGTTCTGACTGTAGCACCAGTATAAAGCATGAGAATGACAGTGCATGTTCCAGTGGATTGGATGGGGAACCTATAGGTGCAAAACGTATGAAATTCGAAGGGCAACAGTTCCCCGATTTATCGAATAGCGTGCTTCTGAATGCAAACCAACATGGCAATGTAAACCCAGCGGTACGCTCAACATTCCAGAACTCCGTTGTGGAACTATTCACACAGAAGGGTGCATATTTGAGTACTACATGCTCTTGTGATGAGAATTGTCAGTGCAATAACTGTCTCATACATAGGGAAGAGGCAGAATTAGAAAAATACTTGAATGAATTGAATCAACCGTTGGTTAATCTTGGCAGTGCTCACATTTTAACAGGAGCAGATAAATCTCATCCAAACCAAGTGACTGATTTCTATCCCAACTCGTCAGAGAACAGTAGTATGAACCCACTATGCCTTTGTGAACCTGAATACTGCTCCTGTTTCAACTGTGAAGATCATCCCGAGGAGATAATAACGTTATCTGATCTGTTAATTCATGGCATTCTTAATTACAAATGGAGGCAAAAAATGGTTATAAAGTATAAAAACAAGCTGATACATTCCAAATATTGGTGGCAATATCTCACGGTTGAAATCCCATCGATCAACGAAAAAGGACTTCGTACTATCAATTTGATAGAATGGTTTGATAATCTGGTCAGTACCTACGCTGTCGAACTACCTGATGCTGTAGACCCGGTTCGTTATACTAATGGTCACGACCACGTTGACAGAACAAACAACGGTAACAACAACAACAACAACAATAACAACAGTAATATCGGACAAAATTCAGACGTGAATCATTCAATGAACAATAGCACGGAAAATCTAATACCTGACTTTGGTAACAACCAAGTTAAATTTGAGAGGAACATAACAAACCCAATGAGAGTCGGTGGTTCCACAGTGTCGGGCACCAACATGACCGACACCACAGAGACCCACGTCAATCTCCATGACCCATTAAAATTCAATAATCTGATCCTGTAAATAGTTTTTCAAGAATATAGTTTGCCTCTCGTTTACCACTTTCCCAAGCACCGTAAGCGCATCCGGCACCGTCCATTATGGTGTGCTCACCCGCAAACCTCAGATTTCCCTGGCCAACGTTCAAGGCGATCACCAAATCCATAGGATCGTCGCCCGGTTTACACGCGCTGTAGGCACCAAGCGAGAACGGATCAGAAGACCAGTTGCTCGTAATAATATTCTTCAAGATCGGAGCGTCAGATTGTTGCACTTTACCCTCGAGATCAGAGACGTAATCCTGAGAATTCAAGGAATTGAGCAACTTGTTTAGTACAGGTCTAAAGAAAAGTTCGACTTCATCTGTGGTCAACGTTTCCACGTATTCGGTGACCGGTTGCTGAATCAAAGCAACCAAGGATGCGGTGTTAGTATTCTTAGCCAAATTCAAGAAGTAAACTGGATTCTTCCAGCTATTCTCCAGGCTTTTCGGCAACAGCTGTTCGACACCGGCAATTGCTGTGTCAAGGTCAGTGGCGGACCTCATAGTTTCAACGAAATTCTTCGGCTGCTCATGAGCGATGAGGACTCTAGAGCACTCGTCAGACCACTTCACAGAGTCGAACTCGAACACCACTTTACCCAACGAACCAAACGACGATTTTGTAGTCAACGCTTCGGTTATATCCTCGTTCAAAGGAGGCTCGAATGAGATACGAGCCCTCAACTTGGCATCGTCCTCGACCCGAACCTGTTCATCATCTTCACATGATATCGTAAGCACTGACTGAGGAACCGTCACAATGCAATAATCGCAGAAGTACTTGCCCTTGTCTGTGATGACTTCGTATTTCCCGTTCAACAATTTTTTAACCATGGTTACAGATTCGGACAAACGAATCTTATCGTATATTGGTTTAGCGATCCTGGCCAAAATCTTGTCGTAGTGTAACACCAACGCGTTTCTGCCGTTATGTTCAATGCCAGACCATTTCCCACTGAGCGTGTACCAATCCACACCGTGCCACAGCTCGATGTGTCTCAACAGCTGAGGTAAACGGAAAAGTTGCTCATCGGTGAGCAATTGTCTCCTTTTGTAGCAGAATTCGACGCAGAGACGGAAATAGGACACGTCCTCCACGTCCAGCGACTCGTAGTACTTCATCTCGACGTATTTCTCAAACTCGCGCTTGAGGCATTCCAACTGCTCCACCTTAACCACCCCAATCTCCTTATCGATAAGACACGCGGTGTCCTCATCGTCAAACACAAACGCTGCCCTCTCGTTTTCCGGTAGTTCCATCTCCTCCAAGAACAACCCGTTGCTCAACGTATCATGGTGCCACGACCCACCGATGTCGTACTTGCCGTTTAAACCTGTTAGGGTGTTCAACCTGCCTCCAATCCGGTCACGTGACTCGATGCACACCACCGAACCCACATCCTTCGCACACAAGTCTGCCGTGGCCTTCAAACCCGAGATCCCGGCCCCAATGACAATAACGCTATAATCGCTCATCCTTCCCTTGTCCAGATGTATCACTTTACTTGCTCTCTGCAGCATAAAGCATGTTGCTCTTAAATCTTTCAAGGTATACTGCATTGTATACTGCATTGTACTATGGTAAGGCAGTCATG
>PPJP03000031.1:0-42615 GCA_003705805.3 Kluyveromyces dobzhanskii | reverse complement strand
AGGTCAAGGTAATAAGTAAAAAAAAAAAAAAAAAAAAAAAGAGGAAGAACAACAAGGGAACACTTCAAAAAGGTATGGACGCGAGCGAATGTTTCACGACTCTTCTGTAAAATACTGAACCATGTACTGTACACTTGATAGCGTATTGTAAATGTTAAACAGTGTATTAAACTTCTTTTTTTTTTTTATTTCTTCCCCTGTACTAGAAGTGTCAGATCAAATAATGTTGCAGACCAGCTTCAAAACTAGGCGGATATAACAATGACAGAAGCAGCGTTGTACAAATACAAGTTAGCACTTTTCACTATTGCTTGTTGTGCAAAAAAAAAAAAAAAACGAACCCCGTCTCACCAATATTAAGTCTTGGCACAACTGGGCCCGTTAGTCAAAGCTAATCACCCATGTATATATATATACATGTACATATACATACGCCCGTCCTCCCTCCTAATAAAAGGCTACGGCCGAAAGAACAGGCCCTTGCGATAGCCAAATGCCTGGCACGAAGTACACTCAGCAGCTCTAACACCCATGGCAGTGTGACGATTCGAATTGAGCGGTTTTTGATTTCGAATTCGAATCCAACTGTGTGTAAAGAAACTGCCAGACTGCATCGCTGTCCAACAACGCCCTACCCGATGTTCTGCCGTCCTGCGCTGGCGAGACCCTCCAGGCTTACGTTTGCGTACCATGCCTTCACTTTCCGCTCTGCGCTGCAGAAACCCAATCTCAACGCATTGGCCTGGAAAAAAAAAAAAAAAGAGGAACCTCTTCTAAATACCACACACTGTTTCTCTTTTACGGGAAAACAGAAAGAATTCTACGCCAAACAACAGAGAATGGCTCACAGCGTGATTTTCTTCACAGAAAGAAGAAAAAAAAAAAAAAACTGCAGAAAACCACCACAGAGAAGAGACTACGTAAGGGTTCCTCTCGGCGTTGTCCATTAGTAAACCATTAGAAATCCTACGCAGATGTAGTATGCGATACCTTGACGCTTCGAGCGGCGCTGTCTCTGGTGGGGTTTAAGGATAAACCACTACGAAGCGCGTGCACAGCGGGGCGAATGAAAGGCCAAGAGCTTCTGTTCGTATGATAGATCGGCTGAAGCGCACCCTAGGTGTGCTTCTCTTTTTTTCCCAAGTTCCGTGTTTTGTTGTTCACCGTTGTACCAACCCAAAGTCATGAGCCCCGTTTCTCGGTTCGTGTCTTGGGGGGAATGGCATAAGAATGGAGACGGGAATGTAGTCCGGCGACCGGCCCTCTGAGCCACCACCAGCCGAGCCCATGTTGTGCTGAGCTTCCAAGTTTGGTGTGAGTGATTTATGTTCAAACAGGGCTTAAACGAAGTGCAGAGCGCAGTGTATATAGAAGAACCGTGAAACTGGGAAAAAAAAAAAAACCGCCCGTTTGCCAAGAAATTAATTGCAATGTTCGTCGAAAAAAACTTTCGCCCGTGATTTTTTTTTGGTTGTTTGTAAATGAGAAATGATCTCCGAAAAACCGTGTCACACTGGTACCGGGTAGTCTGTTGCTGCGCTGTTATCTTGAAAAACAGAATAGACCCTCTCTCTGCTGATAGTGAAAAGGAAAGGAAAGGAAAGGAACTGATTGTTCCGGGAAAAGGGAAGTCTAGATCGCTGGAAACTTAGGAAGCCGCAGCTTTTGGGTGTTCGCTATTTCTCTACTGGAGTTTGGGCCGGATTTTCTAATTCGGTTTGGTCGTGAAGGTCCCTTTTTCCATAAGATTGTGGCCGCCTGCGCAACAAGCGCAGGGCCTCAAATGGCGCAGCCATTTGAGGACCCCTTCTCCCCCTTTCCCTTTGATGAAACGCAAAGCACACATGAAACAGCTGCTACAACGGAGCCCATGGTCATCGCAAAGACATCCTGTTTTACAGTCTCACAATAGCGTTTCGTTTGCATCGAGAGCCGGAATCCAAAATCTCAGCGAGTTCGAATGCGAATGCGAAAAAAAAGTTGAGGCCACAAGAACCGGGTCTTTCCTGATGCAGTTGTACAGCGGCCGCACCACCCTCTTGGCCTTTACTGTGACTATATCTGACCAAGGCAATCACTGAATGGAAGAGCTAAAGCAAAAAAAAAAAAAAAATCGACGCTGGATTTGGAAACCTGGGACCTGGAACCTGGACCCTGCAAAACCTTACTGCCCGTCGGGTCTTTTTTTTTGTGTTTGTCAGTATTCCCACGAATGCTCTGCGCGTGTACTGTGCATGCGTGCCGAAGGTGGTTACTTCCGCTATCGTAGATTGGGATAGAACCACAAGACCCTTAGATCATATCGCAACGTACATTTGTGACGGCCCTTTTCTCTGCGGCCTCTTGTAGGAGATTGCCTCTTTTGTTTTCTCTATATTCCTGTTTGACTCAAAAAACGAGTGGCCCGGAACAACTTTGACGGAAAAGGCGTAGCGAGAAAATATCACAGTTTTGTATTTTTTCTTCTCCATCTACTAAACACCGCCGAAACAGAGTAGGCGTAGCGAGAAAAATAGGAATTGGTTTTTGCGTGCGGTGCTTTATGGGATCATAATTGCGGGCGAAAGATACCCCGACAATTCTACAGGTGAATAATTAAGGTACATTGGGCATTGCGAAAGAACGTTCCAAGACTGTGCCACCGGCCGGGCGCCTCGTCTTGGCCGCGTTATTTGCACGGAGATAACAGAAACGAAAACCCCACCAGATCAGTAGAAACACTTGTTGGGTCCAATCGACCGTTGTTCATTGTTCATTGCTCATTGTTCACCCTGAAAGACCGCTGCCCAGCAGGGTTTAGGAGGCTTTGACACGGGGTGGCTCGCCGAAATAAAAGGTTGCCTTTCGCCGTTGTTAGTTGAGCTAAATCTGATGGATTTTTTTTTTCTTCTTGTTTTTTCTCGATCTCGTCTGAGCGTGTAAACTGTGGCGACGGTTTTTAGCCAAGCCTTATTCGAAAAGCCGTTTGAAAAATTCAGATCGCCAATTGGAAGCACACCGAGATTGGGTTCAGCACATGCAGTGCCTCCTTGCTTGCCAAGCCAGAAAAAGTGTGCTGAATTAATTTTTTTCTTTCTAACACGGCCATTGTTTTCGTCCAAGCTTCTCGCCCGTCCATCTCGTTGGCCTTTGTTATGCGATTACCAACCGTACCAGCCTACGCGATTGTGGAGCAAAATGCGATTTGGAGCTAAAATCAAAGAAAAAAAAAAAAGTGATCATACGATCACGTGATCACGCGCACTGCAAAACAGAGTACAGCACGGTTCGAACCGGGGCCCGCTCGCCGTGCTTGTCCTGTCCTGTCCTGTCCTCGTTTATACTCGTGATGCTCGTAAACACCTTCGGATTGGCGCGAAGTGGAACGAAAAGCAACTTCGTTCCTTCACTTTGGACCCTCGAGGCAATTACATGCCCAAACACTCAATCGACGGACCTTTTTCCTGTACAAGTAAGACCAGCAACAGCAGTTGCTGGTATCTGGTTGCCATTGCCCGCTGCTTATGTCATCTGATATTTGTTCTCGCTTGTGTTAACAAAAAATTTCACGGCGTAACTGTCTATGTCGATCTTGTCATCTCGTATCTTACGGCATAGGAGGTCCGATCAGCGAACCATTTGCAAGTCGTATTGCGGAACAACTCTAGATTGGTCTTGGCTTCCCTTCACTTTCCCCCCCCCTGCAACCTCCGCGTTTGCTTTGCCACCCTCGTAGTGGGCCCACTTAAAATGTTACTATTGTATATGGCTAAAACTGCTAAACGAGCGCTGACACATACGTGCATCAATGCCCGTATTTGATGGCGTTCGACTACCACTCTCGTGATGGGATTCTTGTTTTCTCGTTTCTTGTTTTCGCATTCTACAACTTATGAGCAGTAGTGTTTTTCCATGTCTGCATCATCAAGTGTTGATGATTTCTCTTACCTTTATTCCCATGGATCACTAAGTATTTTACTCTGTAACCTGCATTGTCTCTTGGTAATATGCACATAAACAATTTTTTTTTTTTTTAGTATATAATACAAACGGTGAAACATTTCAACCAAAGTTATCAGATGAGCTGTAAGCAAGAGTGTTGGCCTGAACAATTGCAATCGTAGTTCTGCTAGCTTGTTTAAAATTAGCGGAGGCAATTCAACGAACGAAGTCCGTTGTTGACATACACACACACACATACAGACACATCGTTCCACTATGACAGCTTCATCAGCCCCAATCAGAGAGAAGATGGAAGCATTGGTGCGCAGGAAGCAGCAAGAAATTACCAAAGGTCTGGAAACCTTGGATACTGTGAAGTTCCGTGCCGATTCATGGGAACGTGGTAGCGACGGTGGTGGTGGTACCTCCATGGTCTTGCAAGACGGTACAACTTTCGAAAAGGGTGGTGTCAACGTCAGTGTGGTTCACGGTAACTTGAGTCCACCGGCTATCAAGGCCATGAAGCAAGATCATAAAAATCTTCATCTGCCTATCGACCCTGCCACTGGTGAGCCAGATGCCACTGGTGTCAAGTTCTTCGCATGTGGTTTGTCTATGGTTATTCACCCAATCAACCCTCATGCTCCAACCACCCATTTGAATTACAGATACTTCGAAACTTGGAACGCAGACGGTACTCCACAGGCCTGGTGGTTCGGTGGTGGTGCTGATTTGACACCATCGTATTTGTACGAGGAAGATGCTAAATTGTTCCATCAATTGCACAAGGACGCCTTGGACAAGACAGACGTGGCATTGTACCCGCAATACAAGAAATGGTGTGACGAATACTTCTACATCAAGCACAGAGAGGAAACCAGAGGTATCGGTGGTATTTTCTTCGACGATGTCGATAACCGTGATCCAAACGAGATCTTGAAAATGGTAGAGAACTGTTTCGATGCCTTCCTGCCATCTTACCTCGAGATTATCAAGAGAAGAAAGGATATGCCATACACCGAAGAAGAAAGACAATGGCAACAGATCAGACGTGGTAGATACGTTGAATTCAACTTGGTCCTAGATAGAGGAACTCAATTTGGTTTGAGAACTCCAGGTTCTCGTGTCGAAAGTATTTTGATGTCGTTGCCTGTAACAGCTTCTTGGTTGTATGACCATCATCCTGAACCTAACTCTAGAGAAGATAAATTACTCCAAGTATTGAAGAATCCAATTGAATGGGTTTGAGTTTCGTATCTATGTAATGTGTCATGTTTTTATTTCTTACTTTTCACTGAATTTTACTGTTTCCGCGAATGAGACGTCGCATAAAGATTTCTTATTGCATCCATGTTGTGCAACTAATGTGCACTTGGTGCCACTTAGTTCAATCCCGCTGAAAGGCAATACTAGATATTCATTCTCGTCAATCTTACTTCACTTTTATATATTATATTATATTACATTTTGTTTTATGGAAGTCTGATGCTAAACCGGGCTGTGTCTGTTGTTACTCAGTAGTATATCATGTTTGAAAACACCTCGTGAAAGGCAGTTAATGCCATCTTGTATAACTAGACTCGTAGGTAACTCTGTCGCCGCGTATTTTCTAGTTTTAACGATGTAACCGCTATAACTATCCATGATAACATGTTTGATTTCATCAGAAAAAAATGAGGGTATTTTCCAATTGGCTCCCCACTAATTCTCTCTCCACTTATGGCCACAACTAACACACTTGTAAAAAGTCGTCATAGGTTCGTCTGCGGATCTGATCTGAAGTTGGAAGAAGTACGCCCTTGTACCACCACATTCGTCGTGGTTTGGACACTGTGCTGCCGTTTGATCCACATTATCCCACGCACCTTCTCCACCTAACACATCATCAACCTCCTTTCTGGGTAGGTTCTTTCTATCGTATACCTCTATTCCGTCAATCAAAAACTGATATGGACATGATCCGCATGCCAGCTTGTATAAACCAGAATCTGCTTTGGACACTAATAACATGTTATTGCATAATGGGCAGAATGAAAGCATCTTCACCTAACTCTGGAACACAAATGCAGTACACGGATACCCACTGTCACAGATGATGTAGTCACGCCTAAGCTGCAGCGTTGATCAAGATATCATCTCATCGCGAAGCTGATGAAATCACTATATCTTCTTTCAAATCCTTCCTCATCTCAAAGGTTCGAAATTTTCCAAAAGGAAAAAAAAATAAAGTAAATGCTGGATCATCTACCGTACCGAAATTGGATCAACGATGGTATTTAAGCTCTTGCCATGAACCTAAACCTCAGATAGCTTATACCCTGAAGTGTACAGTAGCAAATCAGATGTATGCTGTTGCTGTTCATTTCCAATTGACTACTGTGGCAACCGTTTTTCAGTTCTTTTAATTACAAAATTATGACGAAGAATGATCAGGACGATAGTAATGATAGTGACGTTGATATCGTCAACCACCAAGACATTTTCGTATCACCGGGAAAAGTAAGGCAACAATCTCCCAAGAGATTGGAAAGCGTTAATTTGCAATCACCTTCTAAATCATCTAGAATAAGATCACCAAGGCGGTCACAGGTGCTGGAGTCTATCGATGTTGAACGCAGCTCGAAGGAAGAAGTGAATGATAACTGGATACCAGAAGACGTTGGATCGCCAAGGCGAAAAGGCAGTAGATCGACGAAGAAAGTGAAAGTGGAGGAAGAAAACTTTGTGGACAATGTCTCGGTTTCCTTAGGAAGTAACGACAAAATAGTTGACGATCAGGAATTCAAAATTGAGTCTGTTGAGAGATCGCCAAGCAAGTCACCTAGAAGGAAACTAGTGTTTAGTTCTGATCCTTCGCCTAAGAGGAAAACTGCTAGAGATATAGTGCAAAGAAACAAACTTCTTGAAGACGATTTGGAATCTGAAGACATACAACAGTACAAGCTTCTAAAATTGAACTTGAATCCTAAATTTAGACCCACTACTCTGCCAAAGGACAGTAAATATGACCAGACGTCTGAAGAACAGACCCAGATATACTTCTTTGATGGTTTCGAGGGTTTCATCGATCAAACCAAAATTCTCAAAACTGACAAGCGCTCAAAGAACTCGATGTCATCTGCCCCAAATATTACCAGAGATGAATACAACATCCTTTCTCAACTCACTAACGATATTTTCCATCGATCCTCGACCAAGGCCGTGCAAAAGATACACGAAACTCTATTTCAACAGTTTACCTTCGAGCTACTACAGGGATTCACCCTACTATTCTACGGTATTGGATCAAAGAAGAAGTTCCTGGAGTCGTTCGCTTTCAACTTTCTATCCATGAAGATAGCTCTTCTGCAAAACCCCGATATTCAAACAAATGCGCCTTGTGTGCCAGTCTTCGTAATCAACGGGTACACCACTATATCAAAGAACGTATTTTTGGACATCTTCAAAATTCTCATGGAAGGCGAGACTATCGAAGACCAGGCTCAATCTAACTATTGGGATAATAGGATCGACTTACAAATGGACAGGCTCTTGAAATATTTCAAGAAACGGCCTCCAACAGTGAAGATGATCCTTATCGTACATAACTTGGACGGTCCGTCCTTTCGAAGAGAGCACTTCCAGACTCGAATGAGTATTCTTGCACAGATCAAGCAGATATGTGTGATAGCCAGCGCTGACCACATTCAAGCGCCTCTCCTGTGGGACCATTTCAGAGCCCAATCGTTTAACTTTGTCTACCATGACATCACAAATTTCGAGCCATATATCGTAGAAACGGTGCACACAGACAATGCCATCGACATTTCGAAGGGATCCGGTACTCTTTTCAACGCTAACGCTGCTAAATACGTTCTCGAATCCCTAACGGACAATTCCAAAAGAATGTACAAGATTCTACTGGAGTCATTATTGGCTCAAATCAACGCCAAGAACGAGCCAAAACCTCGTTCGAAAGCTACTACAACAGGCAAAACTACCGCAGGGATTGAGTTCGCTGATCTCTTCAAGACCTGTACGGAGCAGTTCGTGATCTCCAATGAAATGGGTCTGCGAACAATCCTTTCAGAGTTCATCGACCACAAGATGGCCGTTAGTACTAAAAATAAAATGGGCAAGGAAATCATTAATGTCAAATATAGCTACGGGGACATGGAAAAAATGATCGTCGAGATAGAATCTATGCTGCAATAGAATGCCGCACATACCCGACTATAACCACGTAGTTATCACCGTATAAATTTGTAAATATAGACGTTGCAATGGAAGCTTCACGGCAATATGCATTCAGGTAATGGTTTTCCTTCGTAGGCATTTCGAATGTTGAATCACTTCTTACTCTTTTAGAAAATAATTGAAAAATACGTTTCAATAAAGAATTCCTACTTTTAATAAGGTAAAGGTTTTTTATGATTAGTGAGGAAAGGGAGAAATTAGGAAAAGGGAATCACGCAGTGCAAACGCAGCAGGGGTTTGCATCATTACTGACAAGGGCACCGGTTTTTGCGTCTTGTTTAGAGACTAAAATGAACCAAACAGACACAAGTTCAAGGCCAAATTCGGTGGCACACACAGCTGCGACCTCGGGTATCTTATCAAATTCACAGTTGTTGAATGCCAACACTCAGGTTGTTGTTGGGACACACAGGTGTGAGATTTTGGAGCATATGGCTGAGGGTGGTTTTGCGCATATCTACAAGGTAAAGTTTCTAGAATTGACCAATGAGATGGATGCTGGCATGGACGCCAGAGTGCTAAAGCCTGGAGAGATGGCGTGTTTGAAAAGAGTGATTGTACCAGATGAAAATGGTTTGAATGAGTTGAGAAATGAGGTAGAGACTATGAAGCAGTTGAAGGGGTCTCCGAACATTGTGCAGTACTATGACTCTAATGCTTCCAGGCATCCGGATGGATCGCCGGGGTACGAGATTCTGTTGTTGATGGAATTATGTCCGAAGAAGTCATTGCTGGACTATATGAATAACAAGTTGGCAACCAAATTGAACGAAAGCGAGATCCTCAAAATTATGTACGACGTATCGAACGGGATTGCCCAGATGCATTATTTGCCTACGCCTTTGATCCATCGCGATATCAAGATAGAAAACGTGCTTGTTGATAAGGATGATAACTTCAACTTGTGCGATTTCGGTTCTACTTCAATGTGTTTCCCAATTGTCTCGACACATCAAGACATTGCTGTTCTAACGAACAACATTTATGTTCATACTACTCCACAGTACAGATCGCCTGAAATGATTGATTTGTATCGTTGTCTCCCCATCAATGAAAAATCCGATATTTGGGCCCTAGGAATTTTCCTTTACAAGCTACTATTCTACACCACTCCATTCGAGCTTACCGGACAGTTTGCTATCCTGCATTCCAAATTCGAGATCCCACAGAATGGATACTCTTCCAAATTAATCAATTTGATCATTATCATGCTAGCTGAAAATCCTTCTTTGAGACCAAATATCTATCAGGTTATGCATCATGTTTGTTCCATACTAAAATGTAATGTACCATTTCCGGATAGGTATGGTTTAGGCCCATATGATTTTGCTAAGTACTCTGAGTACCACTCAAAACTACAGCAGGTACAGTATCAGATGTTCGAGCTGTACAACAATGAGAAGGTAACTACTGATGATATCGACAAGTTGAACAATCTGTTCATTCAAAATTTCGAAATAGCACCAAAGCAACCTACTGTAAAACTTTCAGGGGCGGAATCGAAAAGCGATCAAGAGCTACCTGAAGATTTGGAAACTGATATTGCAAAAATGGATGAACATTATCCGACTGTAGAAAAACTAGAATCAGCAAACATTAAAGATAAAGAGGAATTACGATTGCAAGTATCTCTGAGCTCCATGAAGAAATCGAACTCTAGAAGCACTTCAGAAGTTTCAGCTAAGTCTCAGTTATCGCTGGATTCGATTGACAAATTTAGTGCACTTGCAGGTACATCCTCGCCTGCTCCTTCTCCTCCTCTTCCTACTTCTTCTCAGCAACAACAAAATGTCACTAACCAATCAGCTGCTAGACAGTACAAACAACACAATCCATTTCAATCACAATTCCAATCTGATGTAGAAGCATCTGCATATTTTAACACGGCTACTGATCACATTTTCAAAGGAACTCCTCCAGCTCATTCAAAGAATGATAAGGACATATCGTATTTCCATCAAAGTCCAGTGAAGAAAACTTCATCACGTCAGTTGAATATCCAAGAGAACGACCAACCGCGTCATTTTGATTCTGCAGTACCCATCTCAGATGTCCCTAATAGTTCTGCTCCGACCGATGATTTTTTGGTTGACATGTCTTCGCAAGCAGATGCTGTAGCATATTCCGCGCCAGTACTTGTGAATTCCAACAAACCGGATCAAACAATTATGTCGCAGCCTCTTTCTCAAACTCACACTACAACCAGACCTCCGCTAAATCTCCAATCACATCACGTTCCTCCCGTGCAACCTCGGTTAGATCTCACTTTCGATCAACTTGATCTATCCAAAAATTCGTTGACTAGACAGTCAGACACAGAAGTGGAGGAAAGTATTATATCAGATGAAAGCATTTCGCTCGATCTGAAGCAACCGAACACTATGGAACCGCCCAACCATGCACGCAGGGCCGCATCTCCGGGGCCAGAAAATAAAGAGTTTCTAAAGCCGCCAAAGGTTCAGAATTCTAAGCGTAGGTCATTGGATTTGAAATATCAGGAAATCAACTTATCAAATGAAGATCAACGCAAGCATCGTAAAAACAAAACACCTTTTTCCCGTACCAGCGTGAGAAAATCAGTAGAGATGGAACGCACAAAGCACGAATCTGGCTCTTCTAACTCAAACCCAAGAGACGAAACTAAAGAGTCAAAGAGAAGATCATTTTTTGGTGTATTCAAATAGATACATAAATCTATACCAAGGAAATTGCACCCATTCGACAGTACAACCAACAAAAAGAACACCAATGCTGGTGACAGCTTCTCAATAGACCAAAATACACGCCTGCAGATTCATTCACTGAACATTGGCTTATCATTTAATAACTATATTTGACTTACGTTTATATTTATCGTTTAACACGTCTGATCCTTTTTTAAAGGTTTCCATTTCCTAAGATCTGAATAAAAACCGTTATTTAGTATTTAGGATAGAGGAAATTCAGAATGTTTTGACGATGCTGAAGGTCATCAATAACACTCAATCAAACAAGGACGCGAGATCTGTTGACTGAGAATCTCCACAGGCCAAAGACGGATAAGGTAACAAGACGTAACAGACAACACAATATGGCAGTAGAAAAAATTTATAAACCATACAAAAAGGCTCGTGGAAGTATGATATACACTCCAACCAACCAGCAGATGTCGCGTGGAGGCATAGCAGAAAAGCTGGCAGACTTCGTGAAAAATCTATATTGGGCGTACTACATTCATCTCCCCTTTTATTTGATGACTTCTGTCGATGCCTTTTGCGTGCATACGGTGTTCCTAGTGATAGTGAGCCTGAGCTTTTTTGGGTTGTTGAAGTACATCCTACTATGAAACTGGGTTACGCAATCAAACTACAAAGACATTAGCATAGGTGGGGAAACGATTTGCCTTAACCCCTCCACTTGACTTGAAATCGGCTCACATTTCCCTTTCCAGTTAAATCGAGTTGTACTTAACATACGCGATTAGTTCAAACAAATCATTTGTTATCGACCTTTCGGACAACACCTGATACGAAGTACACCTTTGAGAAGAGTATTTGTTGAAAACTATAATAAGCTTTACAATATATAAAAACGGATAAATAATAAAGAATTACGATAACGATTGTTTTCTATCACGATTGCGACTCTCTACGCTGAGAGCTCCAGACAACCCAATGTTTACAATTTAGAATAGGATGCGTCTCGTAACCTTACCAGTATCGGCAGCAAAAGCTTATGCCTTTTCCAACTCTTTGTTGACTCTTTTCACTCTGTTATAAAGCACAACATCATCGTGGGTGATGAAGTCATACAGGACTTTACACCAAGAGGTGTGCTTTGGCAGGTGATTATAGAACTCCGGACATAATTCGTTCAATTCCCGAAGCTTAGACCATGCTACAAAAGGGAAATCGTGATGTTCATTGTGCAGGCCAACGTTCCAAGTGAAAAAATTGAGTATTCCGTAGTAAGAATAAGTTTCCAACGCGTAGTCCTTTCTGAATTCAACATCTTTTCTTGAGACTGCGGATTCATCGGTGACGTTTATTGGTTGTTTTTCTGCTGGAGTCAATTTCAACATCAGTTTCCCACCGACAATGGCTTCCTCGATGTTGAGTAAGTAATGTTCAGCAATGAAATGGCCGGAGCATGGATGAAGTGATCCAGCCAAGAATGAGGACATTAAGAAGTAGAAATATGAGTACCAACCGAAATAAGTGACCCAGACGTAGTCAAATACCAACTGATATAACACGTTCAAAAGATGGATGTATGTGAACTTGATCGATGTCACGAACATCGGTCTGAAAGCGTAAAAGAAGATTTGGAATGTAGCGAAGAACGCTTTCCCCAAGATATTGGATAAAAGGACAGCCTCGAATCTTGTTGGGATATCCGTGTCATACAGTTCATCACCCAAAAACTTGTGATGTAGCTGATGGTATGGCCCGAAAGAGGCACTGTATGGAATACCGATCGGGGTATTTGTGAAAATGGCGAACAGCTTGTTGTGAATAGGCTTCTTGAACGCCAAGTTATGACATAGCTCGTGAATAGCCAAAAAAATGTTTTGGTTAGCTGTGGCACCAAAGACATATGCGATGAGGAAAAACTTCCAAGACAGCGGATGTGTGTTTCTCAGGTAACACGAAAGCGATAATTGCAGCGTCACGACGCCGATAACGATCCATTTGGTCAATGGCTCGTGGCCCATAAGTCGTTGAACCTCTGGGTGCTTCTTGATAATCGCATGTCTTCTTATAGCATGAGGCTCTTTGTGCGCTGACCAGTAGAAATTATCGAGCACTTGGTACTCTTCATCGGCACTTGGTACCTCGACAAACTTGTCGGAGACCTTCAAGTCTCTGTGAGTAATTGGCATGGTCCCAACTTATTTATTGTGATCGCGAGTTCCGTTGCTATACCTCAACCACCGAAAAAAATAGAAATAGAATGCCGCAAATACAGTGGCACAATTATTGATATTGATCTAAAGCCAGCCAAAGACCTTCACCCAAACAGAGTTCTCTGTATATTGATCCGATCTGACTGTGCGCAAGCCACCTTATATTTATACCTAGATGCAGAAATAAGGCTAAATCCGAATCTAAACCCAGAGTTTCAAATCCTTTAAAAAAATAAAAAAAAAACTGCAAAGCACTAATTTGAGCTCTGTGTTAAAAGCGATATATGGACTCAAATGATTCGAAAACATTAACACCACCAAAATACGTTTAGAAGTACAAAACTTGAAGATGTAGTATTTTATATCTCGAATGCGATTCATACTTGGAAACATGCTGAACGAAATTGCATATATCTTCAAATGAAAAGAAAAAAAAAAAAAAAAAAAAAAAAACCATGCGATGAGATGTGTTTCCAGCTCTTGAATGTGTGAGAAGGAAATTCAGTCTAGCTCTTATATCAGTCACGTGCTTTCTCGTTAGAGTCACGTGATACGTAATGCCCAGCATTGGCCTGTCACTCACTCAATGGCTTTGTCACATACGTCTATATCGTGGTTAAAGAATTTGAATGGTGCCTTCGAACTCGAGTAGTGATGCGTATCGACGGTGCGACCGCTCCGAGAAGACGCCCGACTATCGCAAGCTCTTTTCCAACACTCTGCTATTCTACAACGGTACAACTACCTTACTATTTACCACTGCAAGCTCTGATACGCGGACTTTCTCCTTTGTACGTATAGCTGTCTTCTGTATTGACACATACCCTGATATATCTACGCAGCGATGTGTTGTAGGTGCAAGCTGGCTTATCCCCATTTGTCAAGTTGGAGATCGTTTGGTTATCTGAAACGTCAGAAATGCTGTATTTCATTGTAGTAACGATAGTAATTTTTTTTTTTTTGGTCACTCACTATTCTCCATCTAATGAAGCAAATTTGGAACTTAACTATGGGTTGAAGAAAGATGTACGAAACTGAAAGCTATAGTGGTATCTCTCTCCCCACTGTGAATTCAGCAGGATTTGTATAAATATAGCCGAAAGTTGTTGCTTTAGGAACCCCGAGTAAGAACTAAGTGGCCTAGGGTTATTTCAAGATAGGCAGTTCAGTTTGGATCTTTTATTTGATCGAAATCGTATTTATCATGTTGAGGTATTCTTGTTCTAGGGTGCAGCAGCAATCGCTAAGACACGTTTTGAGGGCCAGAGTAGCTGTCAATCAATTGAGATTCATGTCAGAGGTTAAGTTTAGAGTCGATTCGACCGCAAGAGTGGTCACTTTGGACAGGCCAAAGAAATTGAACGCTTTGAATGTGGATATGTGCAGTGCGATCTTGCCCACATTGCAAGAGTATGCTAAGAGCACGGTTAACAACGTTGTGATTTTGAACTCTGCTGCGGCTCCTAGGGCTTTCTGTTCTGGTGGGGATGTGGCACAGGTGGCCAAACTGTTGAAGGAGGGCAATTTCGAATATGCCAGAGAATTTTTCATCCAGGAATACTCGTTGAACTTGGCTCTGGCCACGATGGACAGGCCTGTTATATCTATCATGGATGGTATCACGATGGGCGGTGGTGTAGGGTTGGTTACGCATGTCCCATTCCGTATTGCTACAGAGAACACTCGGTGGGCAATGCCCGAATTGGACATCGGCTTCTTCCCCGATGTTGGAGCTACCTTCTCTGTTCCTAAGATCACAACCATTGGTGGTTCCAATGGTCAATTGGCCCAGTACTTGTGTATGACCGGTGAAATTATGACCGGAGCGGACGCTTACGTTGCCGGTTTGGCTTCCCATTACGTTCCTCATGACCAGATCGCCAACTTGCAGGCAAGGTTAGCAGAGTTGCACTTAACTGAAGCCTCATCTCAGTTTACTGACCGCAACAAAGAAATGTTCGAAATCGTCAACCATGCCATTGAAGAGTTCAGCGCTCCCTTGCCAAAAGACTACAAGTTCAAGTTCCTCTCTGAGGAGTTGAACGTTATTGAACAATGTTTCGATATCGGTAACAGTTTGAAGCAAATATACTCAAAGTTGGATGACATCATCGTCGGAAAGACGGAATCCCAAGTTGCTAAAGACTTCGCCGCTAAGGTCAAGGAAACTCTAGCCAGCAAATCTCCTGTTTCTCTAGAAATCACTAAGGAACTTTTCCAAAGAAACTCTTTCACCGACATTCAAACCGCTTTGACTCAAGATTTGATCACAGCAGTCAGAATGTCTGAATCTCCAGAGATATGTGAATTTGCTGAGGCAACCAGTCACAAGTTAATACAAAAGAACAAAACTCCTTACCAATGGAAGGTGAAAGATTTGAAGTTGTCTCAAATATCAGTTCTCATTTCTCAGGACTCTTCGAACCCTGTGTCACTAATCCGTCCATCTAACTTGGTAACCTTCTCTGAATACCCACACCACGCTAAATATCAACTGCCAAAGGAATCCGTCATTGAAAAATACATCACGGGTGCTGATAACCAAGGAAGACAGACTGCAGTCACAAAGAGAGAAGCCGTCAAGTTCTTCCAACAATTGAATCCAACAACGAAGACCAAGACCGGTGTTGAGTACTTGGTAGGCTTGGTCATTGACAGAAAGTGTGTGCCAAATCAAGACGGCTTTTTGAGGTGGAGAAGCGCGTCCCCTAAACTTTAAAATGTGTACTCTTCAAATCGAATATATAGTGCATAAAACACTTGTAAATAAAATAACTATCAATTCTCATATATGCGGTAGTACTTGCTCTTCACTAACACTATACCAAAACACAGTGGACTTTTTTGATAGTGTAAACTAGCATTTCAATGAATCTACATTGAGCGGTCTGCTGAATTGATTCTCTAATGGTTGTCTGATGATTTGGGTTTGTTCTGATCGGTTATGCCAATTTTTCTGAACGATATTGAATTTGTCAAAAATATAAGAGCTGTATGAAATTGCATAAAATCCCGGAGATGGATACGAATATAGTTTGTTAACATTCGTTAGCAGATGAGATCGACTAAAATACGACTGCAACCGCCAGAGTACTTACCAATGTGGGGTTCTGATATTCTTAACATCGATGTGCCGAGCTTCATCGACAAAGATGACTGTGTCTACTGTTTCGAGACTATGAAGAATCAAGATGGGAATCGTGAGCATTCCCTATTTACCTGTTTGAGCTGCTTTCAATGTTTCTCCGAAGAGCATTGGCAACTACACCAGGAAGTCGTCTTGAATGAGACCGGATCCACACATGACTCGTATCTCAGGGTTTACAAAACGTTGAAACCAAAAGAAGAAGCTTCCTCGCCACCTGCAGAGAAGAAATTAAAGCTTGAAGTGAAGGACTTAAAAGAAGACGACCTGTATGATACCCACTGGGTCCTTGGATCTTTGGAGCTCGGGGAACTACTTTCCTCCGATACATCTTCCATTCCGAAAGAATGGAGTGCCAAAATCGACGAAATACTGAATACAAAATCAACTTCTCAACGTGATATGTCTAACACATGGACACTTGAACTAAATTCCTGTCCGCATATACAGAGCCTTGACATATCAAATTTAACAAATCAAAAGGATCGTATTGTTGAAAGATGTAATGACTGTGATTTGTCCTCCAATCTTTGGATATGTCTTCATTGCGGAAATGTGGCGTGCGGGAGAGAGCAAATTGGTATAGAGGGACACTCGCATGCCTTGACACACTACAAGAATTCAGATGGGCACGCTCTGGCCATCAAGTTAGGTTCTTTAACTAAAGATACAGCAGACATTTATTGCTACTCGTGCGATGAGGACGTCAAGTTTACAAGTAGAGAACAATTGAATGATGTTTTGGAATTTTGGGGCGTGGAAGTTCCAATAAAATCCAAGGAAAAGACACTAGTAGAGCTACAAGTCGAACAGAGCTTGAAATGGGATTTTCAGATGGTAGATTCCAAAGGGAAAGGTTTAGAACAGTTACAGAGTGGACCAGAATACGGCTTGGGTTTGTTGAATTTGGGTAACTCGTGCTATCTAAATTCAGTTTTGCAGGTTCTACTAAACGGCGGTGTTCACAACTGGAACCTTAATGACTTGGGATCCTTTCCCTTAGATGTTGTATATCCTAGGACGAACTTGTGCTGTCAACTAATTAAACTCAGAGATGCTATGACAGAGCAACAATCAAGATACCCCGGAGGCGTTAAACCTTCTACATTCAAAAAAGTTATTGGAGGCTCTCATGAAGAGTTTTCCTCTGGCAGGCAGCAAGATTCATTGGAATTCTTCACTTACCTTTGTGAAAAGTTGGATAAAGAGATATTCAAGAACACGTCCACCAACCCAAATGATTTGTTCAGATTTACATTGCAGGACAAAATCAAGTGTAGCGACTGTAATAAGGTGAAGTTTATGGATCAGGTTTCAGAAGTCATTCAGCTCCCATTGAAAAAAACAGACGATGTACAAAGTTTGAGCGATAGGCTGAATGACTATTTTAACGGAGAAATGATTGAATATCGTTGTCCGACTACAAAGGAAATGACATTGGCATCAAAGACGCCTGCGTTCACCAGTTTTCCACGCACGCTTATCGTGAATCCTATCAGAATAGAATTGATCAACTGGCAACCTAGTAAGACATCGGAACCGGTTACTGTTCCTGGTGTTCGAGATGACCTTTTGTTAGACATTACTTCATTCAAGTCAGTTGGTCTTAGCGATGGGGAAGAAGAACTTAAAGAAGAGGAATCGGGGTCTGTACAGTTCAACGAATCTTTCTTGCAACAGTTACAAGAAATGGGGTTCTCTCTAAATGCTGCTAAGAGAGCCCTTTTTGCTACCGGCAATTCTGATCCTAATTCAGCCATGGAATGGTTGTTTCAGCATATGGAAGACACTGATATAAACTCAGACTTCCAGCCACCTGCCCAGTCCAAAGAGAAACATCATGTCGACCCTGATGCCCTAAGCAATTTGACGTCCATGGGAATTGATCCTAAACTTTCTCGCAAAGCGTTAATACTGAACAATGGTGATGTCAATGCCAGTGTAGAGTGGGTCTTTTCACATGTTGACGATGACGGTGAATTACCTGCAGATGAAAAATCGGAAGATCAATCGAAGAAAGCCTATGGCGTTTCATCCTCATCTGTTACATCTGCCAAGTATAAACTGTCTGCTGTTATCTGCCACAAAGGTAACTCTGTTCATAGTGGTCACTATGTTGCTTTCATCAAGAAAATAGTAAAGGGTACAGAACAATGGGTTCTCTACAATGATGAAAAGATTATCCTTGCTAATGATA
Source organism: Kluyveromyces dobzhanskii (assembly GCA_003705805.3). NCBI lineage: Eukaryota > Fungi > Ascomycota > Saccharomycetes > Saccharomycetales > Saccharomycetaceae > Kluyveromyces > Kluyveromyces dobzhanskii. Next base: position 24,231 of record PPJP03000031.1, on the reverse strand, counting down.
ATCTAAACTTTGAAGACATCGAGAAGAACGGCTATATGTTTTTCTTCAATCTTGTCGAATAAACGCGGTAGGTCGCTCATCAAATAATTGACTGTTTGTATGTACCTTTGTATCTAGGTCAAGTCTGGTAGTTTATCACTTCTTCGAGGGTTCTGTGCATATTTCACGTCACGTGCTTCACCACCAATATATTACCGAAAACATGAAACGCGGCTCATCGGCTCTATAAAAATGAAGGGAGATTTGACCTTTTTGATATACCGCTGACAACTCATTTGCACGGGTAAACATGTTCTAGCTAGTGTGTCGCACAGCGATTCAATAAATCTGGCAAATTCAAAATGAACACTAATGGATACATGTCATACGTACGTTTTAATTGAGAGCGGGTGAATTTGGTTGTCATTCATAATCAATATATTTGTTCTGATCTACCATGAAACAGTCCATAATAGTATGCATAGCATATTGATTGTTTAAGTCGACATCGCATTTATACTAACCAGTGCATCAACTAGCAGAATACTGATTACGATCAACAAAGCATGGAAAGCTCTTTTGCTAATCTAAATTTTGGTAGATCGTCTGAATCTAATATATATGGCACAACCGCCAATGTCATGAACTCGCAATTTGCTCATGCAAACAGCTATGGAATGCACTCTAACGTTGATGCTCTGGGATCTCACTATAATCAGAAGCAGCAAGGTCATTTGAATGGTGTAACGGCTCATCGAAGCAGTATTCCCTCTTATTGGGAACAGCCGCTTGTAGAACAGCATAATGCATCAGAAATAGACTCTACCAAAGGAATACCTTCGAACAATAACCCTAGCAGCTCTTCAAATAACACCGTTATAATGGATAACTCTGTTCATGCTAAAAGCTCGGGATTCAATACTACATTTGATGATGAAGCCGAGGCTCCGACAGATAACTTCAAATTAGAACTACAATTGAAGGAAACACAGATAGAATCGTTAGAACTGGAGATCAAAAAGTTGAAAAGGATTTTCAATCAGGGCTTAACTTTCAAGCAACAGGAGGAGCGAAAGCTAAAGAAATCCAAAGCTTTTACATACGATTCAGAAGTTGAGATACCAGCTTCTCTGGAAGTTATTTTTTGCAAATTATCGGACTCGTTGAAAAGAAAGGATCAAGAGTTACAAGAGACCAAGAGGCGGCTCGAAGGGATCGTCACTGCAGTGGCTCTAAATCCATCAAATTCAACAACCAAATTTGGAAGGTATGACGAGGAAGCCTTAGCGCACAAAATGGTTACCAGGTTAGAAAATTTAATGAAAGAAAACGAAGAAATGGCTAAAATGCTCAGTTATGGTCGGTTCAAAGAGACAAGCATTGAGCTAGAACTTCTGCGTAAGGAAAACCAGGAACTCAAAGAGAGAATCAAATTTTTTCAACAAAGAAAAAAAGACTGATGCGGCTCATAATGGAGCTTATCCGTTGTAGTCTTCTAACTTATCAAGTTGGACATTAACTTCAAGAATTTAGACCGTTGAAAGTAATTCGGAGATAAATAGTTGCTATATAAAATCTACTTTACTGTACATTTCGCCAATAACATAAGTCCATATAAGTTTTTTCTCATATACTCGTGGTATATGGTTTATTGATCCTCAATGCACAATTTGTTTATCACTTTTGAAGGTCTATAATGAAGAGATATATCGTATTTTGACGGCAAGATGTACATGAAAATATGGGGGTCTTTTGTGGAAAGTTATTAGTCGCCGTTTCAACTTCGAACTCTTTCAAAATTTTTGGAATTAGAAACACAAGTCCTGTTAATGAAAGAAACGTTGTGCAGAAAAGTTGTTAAGGGGAAAGATGGAATACACTTTATTTCTTCGCAAGAGCCCTTCTGTTTTGGATACCTTTTGCCAATTTCTTTAGAACAACCTCAGTTGTTTCCCAACTGATACAGGCATCGGTGATAGAACAACCGTAGATTAGTTTTTCACGACCGCCTTCTGGAGGAACATCTTGTCTGTCTTCGACCAAGTTAGACTCAATCATGACACCACAGAGGGCGTTTTGACCGGCTGACAGTTGTTCGTAAACCGATTGAGCAACCTTTGGTTGATTTCTGAAGTCCTTGCTGGAGTTTCCGTGGGAACAATCAACCATGATTCTTCTTTGAACGCCTTCGGCATCTGCGACACCTGTCTTAACTAGTTCGGCTTGAGCCTTTTGTACGTTTTCAGGGTCGAAGTTGGTACCTTGCTTGCCACCTCTCAAGATGACGAAAGTGTCTTCGTTACCTTCTGTACCAACAATAGCAGTGACGCCTGGCTTGGTAACAGACAAAAAGTAATGCGAGTGAGCAGCAGATCTCATGGCATCAACAGCAACCTGAAGACCACCATCAGTACCGTTCTTGAAACCAATTGGGAAGGAAAGACCAGAAGCCAACTCTCTATGTAGTTGAGATTCGGTGGTTCTGGCACCAATGGCACCCAAGGAGAAACAATCGCTCAAGAATTGTGGAGAGATGGTGTCCAACATTTCACCGGCAATTGGTAGTTTTTCAGTCAACTTCGTGAACATTTCTCTGGAGATACGCAAACCTTTGTTGATTTGGAAAGAGTTGTCGATATCTGGATCGTTAATCAACCCTTTCCAGCCAACAGTGGTTCTTGGCTTCTCCAAGTATGCTCTCATAATAATCAAAAGATCGCCGGATAGTTCTGCAGATAGCTTTTGCAAACGGTCTGCATATTCGTAAGCAGCCTTAGGGTCATGGATAGAACATGGGCCGACAACGATAACCAAACGGTCATCCTTACCGTTCAAAATGTCGCACACCTGCTCTCTAGCTTCAACAATGATCTTCTTGGCCTTTTCGCTGATGGGGTACTCATGCTGTAGTAAGTCCGGTGGAGTCAAAGGATCGTACCCTTTAATTCTCCAATCCTCTAGACTACTTCTGTCACCGACATGGTCGTTACTGATGAACATTTTTTACACTTTCTTTGGTTTTGTTATGGATGGTCCAGCGTGTGTTTCTATACCACTCTGTATCTTACTCTACAAATTAGTAGATGGCTCATCGAAATGTCTTATGACGATCCATAATTTTTCATCAATCTTTTTGTGCGTGCGGAAGAAATTGTCACATATAGCAAAATTCTGGAAAAACGTTATGAGTAACAATTTCGAAAAGAAAGACTGACGAAAGAAAAAAAATTTCACCAAAACCCGACAAAGAGCGATACCGAAACAGAAAGATGCAAGACGCGAGGCTCAGATTTTGTAGCCGTGGTGTGTAGTAACTGTACGACGACCGCATGGTAATCGAATGGCAAAACGGCAGTGTGATTTGCGTTGTTTAAGTATATTTTATTCATTGATTAATTAATTAAGTAATTTTTTTTCGAGAACCAGGTAAGGCTGCCGAAGTGTGATCTTCATTTAAGTTCGTCGGTACCACGTGATCACTGTGTGCCCAGCCCACGAGTCTAATTCTGTTATGGTTTCAATCGAAGTCATAAAAGCATAACATGTGCGACGCCGGATAAACTATTTGCATTGTCTGTTACTTCTTTCCTATATGAAGTTTCGCTGAAAGGAAAAAGAGATTTCCCGATGCTATGTGTCACGTGCGTTACAGGGTCCTGTGCTTTTTAAAGAATTGTTCAGATCTCAACTGTACAGATATGGGCAGATAGATATACCGAAAAAAATGCGGGGTTATGGTGTTAATCGTCTGATAGGTGTCGATCTGCACTGCCGGACGTATCTCTGGGAAGAACAGTTTTGGTGACGATGTGCCGATTTTTCTGATGAGGAGGTCAGCCTCATTCACGCGGTTCGAAACTTTTCTACTTTCTTTTAAGAACAGTTTACCAACCGTTCCACTGGTTGGAATGGAAATATTGATCGAACGAAATATTGTTAGGTATTATGGTAAAAAATATATATAAAGTGCAGTACAAACGGTTTTAGATGCTGCTCTTTTGTGAGCATTGGTGACAGATGGCTAGCGCGTTTGCGAGGGGGGAGAGCCAGTTTCTGTGTTAGTTAGCTGTGTTTTCTTCCTTTCTTTTCAGATGTGAAACATCTTAGGGTCCGCAGAATGCGGAACAACACATCTCGAATAAGCAACAGCATAATAGTGCTTTACAACACGTTCCGCAACAGCTGCCGCTATCACGCGGAGGAGCTTGTTGGATGTATACTGGTTGTTGGGGCTGCTGGTAGTACATCGGCTGTTGCTGGTACATCGGCTGTTGTTGGTACATTGGTTGGTGATGACGGCCCATTCTTGTTGTAGTTGTGTTGTGTTGTATGGTCTTCTCTCGAAAAAAGCAGATTCACTTGCTGTTTCCTGTTTGTTGTTTGAAACGACTTGCAAGAAATTTATTCCGCAGTATCTGTAGTGGTTAAGGGGTCATTTATATATGCATTGGATCATGTCATCTACCTGCGGCTGTAACCACCGATCAGATTCTAATCATAGACTATTTTATGGGTTTTTTTTAGCTCTTTTTTTTTTTTTTTTTTTTTTTCGTCACGCCTCGAAGAGCCTTCGGCTAAGCCTTGTGATCCTGTACAGAAAACGTTGTTGTACCGTACCTGCAACAGAAGGTTAGGAAAAGCACTTTGCGATTTCAGTTTAGGTACGGAATTCTGGAAGGCTTAGATTTACAATGGGATTTTCCGTCGGACGTGAACCCTTTAGTGTGGCGGCGTGGAATTGATTCATTAGATTGTGTTCTGTTAAACCCTCTTACCTATGTAAGAAATCCTATACCTTTAAATTAAGAAACAACGAATATTATTTAGAAAAGATGTGCTGCCGAAGCAGCTTAGTTAATAATGATTAAAGTTCTCGATGGCTTGATCAAAACCTTGATCCCATTCCCACATGAACTTGCTATCGCCTTTATTCTTGAGGTACTGGGTTCTTCTGTGATGTTTCCACGAGCAGGTTCTACCCAAAAGGGAATTGTCAAATGATGCGAAAGATTCGATGTCCTTTACTGTACTCTTCAGGGCGTCCTCGAATCTCCAGTGCTCCATCTTGTCGCCGCCCTTATCGGCCCAGTAGTTTTTGTGTTCTTCTACAAGATTCTTGATAGCCGCATCATCTGGTTTGTTCCATGATGTTGGTCTCTTGGGAATTGCTCCCTTATTCACCATTGGGACGTAACCCCATTCTCCTCCATCTCCAGATTCAAATTGAAGGGTCCAGAAGAACCATCCCCATGATGCTTGCTTTTGGAATGTCTCAGTCTGTGTTTGACCGAACTGTTTAATTAGTTCGTCTCTGTTTCCGGAGCTCTTGTCCCAGCTTTGGCCATCAACAACGCATGAAAATTCACCAACGGTGAAATCTGCCTTAGCCTTATCAAACTGCACAGATCCTGGCAAATCTTGAATTAATTTTTCTGTGTTTTTGCCTTTGTCGGAGTCGCTGAAACAACGGTACACATGTGAGTCTATGACGACATCTGCGAACAAATTCTTGTCTTGGGCCCAATCAGCCCATTGTTGAGGCCACCAGCCATCTGAAATGACGACAGGCAACGTACTGTTAATGGAACGCACTTTTTCAACGGCTTTTTCATAGTATGCTCGTTCCTTTTTACCACTATCACTGAACTGGGCTTCATTAACGATTTGAAGTCCGATAAGATTTACGTTCGAAGCTAAATCCTGCACGATAAACGGTATATTATCGTCAACAATAGATTTCACAGCGCTGGATTGGCTGAAGAAAGAAGCAGAGCCACCGGATTGCTCCCCGCTATGAGCGTCTCCATTACATCCGCCCGGGAGCCCGTGTAGATCTAACAAAACACCGATTTTGTGATCATTTGCCAATGAGATCACTTTCTTCACTTTATCCCATGGTTTGGCCTTGGAGTACACATCCCTTAAACTATAAAACTTTTGGCCACTTTCAAGTAGCTCGCCGTTCTTTACGTGCCAATAGCCGACTGGTAATCTGATAGCAGTACACCCGGCATCCTTCAACCAATTCCAATCAACACGGTTCAAGTATGAATCGTAATGATCGGATAGTTTCTTAGCAGCTTCGCCAGCATTGCTTGTTTTAACTTGATTTGTGATTGCGTCGAACTCATTGTCACCTCCTGCAGAAAAGAGACTATGAAAGATGTACTGTTCAAGAACGAACATGGAACCAAAATTAACACCATAATTAAATCTGTTTTGGTAGAAAATTCGTTCATCCTTCAATTCACCTGGGGCAGGTAAGTCCACAAAAGTGGCATCCTTAGATTTGTTTAACACCTTTTGCTTCAATTTATCAAACATAGTGAATTGTGTATGTTATTAGGGGATCGTTTTTTGATTAATACCTCAGTTATGTGGTTGCTAAAACAACTGCGACCAAGTATATAACCCTTTATTGTAAAAAAAACCAATGTGAGATCAACTATTAAGTGGTAGAATACAAGGCTTTATATCATCAAGGTTAACCCCAAGCTTTTTATTGCTTTAACCGAATTTTCATTGAAACCTATGTTTCAACTGACCGGTAGCAAATGTCTCGTAAATACCAAAATTATGTCATAAAATTAAGGTTCTCTTCTCCATTATAAGCCCTTTCTTTTTAAAACTTCGTCAATGCGTGCTATAGATAGCTGTTCTCCACACAAATGCTGATGCAAACACTTGGTCCAAGCAATGTTGGTAGCATGGAATTTTGATGATGTATGGAGGGGACTAGCAAATTTACGAATCTCACGACAATTTGGCCTGACCGGTAGTATATGCAGTTAAAGATGTCAATTAAGCAAGAGTTGTGCCTTCGAGAAGCTTTAACGTAAATAGTAAAACAAAAATAGCTCTATTTTACAATTACGTAAAGAACTTCATAAACAAGTGTTATTCATGAAGCCCTTGATAAGCCTCGGCCAACCTCCCCGGCCGATATCTTGGCAATGGACGGTTCACAGTCCTGTTTGATCGACTATATGATCCCAAGGAAAGGAGGGAAAGAGATAAAAACAAAAAAAACAGAGAAGAGTCGGGTGACCCTCGACTTTCGTATGTACGATCGATTTTCGGTGAAGATTTCAAGAAATTAACAGCTTCTATGGCCAAGTTGGTAAGGCGCCACACTAGTAATGTGGAGATCATCAGTTCGACTCTGGTTGGAAGCATGATTTTTTTTCGGTCCTTCACCGAACACTATCTAATACAACATAAGAGCAGCGTTCTAGCAAGAAATAGAACCTCATCTGCTAAACATCGAATCTCGTTCGACAGGTGCAGTACCATTCTATCTGTCGTTAAATTACGGAAGGAATCACCCTGAAGAGTTTGCTTTAGTTTCGTAAACCCTCAATAGCTTCCAGTGCCCTTCTCATTTCGATCAATGATGTGAAAGTATGAGAACAGAACTTGCCAGCAATGCAGCACAGCACAGCCCAGTTCTGGATTCTAAAACAATGAATGACATGACCCTAAAGCGAGCTTTCGGCTTAGCATCGGTCTCGGATGAATAGCGGGCTACCTCTACTGTTCGTTCTTATCTTTGTTGGTTTTCAAACGCGTTACTCTGGAGTTTTGTACTGACTCATGTGCGGTGGTGCTGGCAGAATGATATCATGAGGGGCAGGCAAACAGGCTAACGGTAAGTGGGTGTCAAATAATCGGGTGTGGCGGGGCACTCGATCGGCGCCTGCCATTCCAATGGTTTGCGAAACGGCTCCCCTGCCCGTAGCTGGTAACAATTAGGAAATTAGAAACACAATGGAAACAAAGGAGAAACACATAGTTAAGGAAACTTTCGGTCACGTGCCCTATCCTTCCTCTCATCAGTTTCGCAACGGTTTTTTTTTTCTTTTCCATTTCAAACTAATTGTTAAAGATATTGCACGACGCTCAGCATGTGCGATGAGGTAACTTCTATCGTTGAGATACAGTTGACTTTCGAGGTCTGATATTCAACCTGGTGTTGCTGTCTTTAATACGGGAGTTTATTAGATATCTCATTTGAACTAGTAGAAAGATCGTGTTGTAATCTCATTAGAGAAAGGAAAGTTCACAACAAAGAAGAAAGAACTGAATATGAGTGTTCAAGACAGAAGGAGAATACTAGGCCCAGCAGAAGCAAAGCCATTGCGGTTTGCTGTTGATTCTGAAACAAGTATACCGGAAGAGGGTCGAACCGATGATAAAAAGACAGGGAAGGAGTCCGTGTTCATTAGTACGGATCTAGTAACGAACGCAAATGGTTCTTCATACTTGGAATATATGGACGGTAACTCTGATCAAGTTCTTGTGATGAGTTCTGTTTTCGGCCCTAGGCCGTTGAGAGGGTCGTTCCAATCTAAGGCCTCAGTATCGATTCAGTTCAAAGAGGTCACCCTTGAACATTTCAACACCGGAGAAATCAAGGAGATTTGTACTTTCTTGACCAACGTTTTCAATGCGGTCATTAACATCGAGAAGTATCCAAAATCTGGCATTGACATCTTCATCGATCTTATCCAGCACTCCAATAGCAATCCTGCCGAAGAAGAAAACATCATCAAAATTCTACCCACATGCATTAATTCGATCACCATGGCTCTTGTAGACGCTGGTATCGAAATCATTGATCTTGTCAGTGCCGGATCTGTAGATAACTCTGTTGTCGCCTTCATAAGAAACGGGCATGAAATTGTCGGTATATGGAGTGATGACGATAAGGTATCAGACATCTCAAGGCTTATTGAAGACTGCAGAGTGAAGTATTTGCAAAATAAGCAAACTCTGGTTCAATACCTGAGATAAACAGTCAACCACAGGGGTCTACAAAGACTAAATAATAATTTGTAGTAATATCGCAATACAATTATTTCAAATCAACCTACTCTTGTTTGCTAAATGTTAGATTCATTAATAATAGGCGTTATTTACACATGGGCTTAATGATATTTGATACAACTAAATGTAACAGAGCAAATTTTATTTCAAGCTATCTAAAACTTGCTTGACTTGCCACACTTTCTTGGTTACGATGTCGATGTCGTAGTTCGTGCGTTTCATGTAAACGATGGAGACGTCTGTGTCCATAGTAGATCTGTACCAATTCTGTAACGTTCTTCCTGTGAAGTACTTATTCCTGTGCAAATCAAGCTTATTGTCGTTGACCAGAACTCCGGATTTTTTCAAGAATTGCTTCGTGATAGTGGTCAATTCGTCCACGTTTTGTACGGTTTCCTTTAATTGGGGGAACAATAATTTGAAAGGTTTAGAAATCACAATGACGTCATGAGTGTTGGCGCTATGGTACCTGAATTCATAAATACCTTCTTCGAATGAAAGAATGCTCTTATCGAAGTTAATGGAACCGTGGGTGAAATGATCGTTTGAGTTGAAATTCAAGATTTTTTGGTGCTCCTCAGAGTACGAAGAATTGGGAGATACGGCTGTCCAGTGGCCCTGTGAAGGAATTTTAGTGGTTAACCTATCCTCACCAGTTTCAACGACTTTGTAAAGACCAATCCAGTCATCTTTATGGAAGACCTCATTGGTAACAGTCCATTTGACTTCGATTTCCTCAGATATTGGAATCATGTCATCTCTCAGATTCACGATATCTAAATTGTAGTGACTGTTACCATGCAAGCTCTTGACCGTTTGCTCTCTGATCAAAAGCATATTAACAATGTTTTCCCAATCCCCCTCACGAGTAGCTTCAATACTGATTGGTTTTGGGACCAAACTAGTGAACAAATAGTCATCCAGTAGTTGATCGATCCTATCGATTAAGCTCTTGAAATCTTTACCAAACTTGTACTTGGTCAATGTTTTTTCAAACCCACTGGAAGTCGGTTTGGTACCGTAAACTTTTAGAAGATGTGGCGTTTCAATGAACTTAACCGTGAACCAGTTGAACATTGTCCAAGTAACAGCGAGCCATAAGTTCCAGTTTGAGAAGTTGTTGATCAAAACAGTACCCCAAATACCTGCAACACCGAACACACGTTCTGGGTTGTTCAAGTATCTGTAAATACCGTCTTTCTTCAACTTTCTCTTGTCAATCAAATTGGGCAAGAAGAAATCACCATAGAACCAACCAAACTCTTTGATACTATGGAACACTTCTGTGTTGCACCAAATCTGAATAGCCAAAAGTAACAACCCGAAAGTTACGTTGTTGTAACTACCTGAATTACATTTGATGAAATGGCAGTAACATTGTAATATCAAAAGAACATAATTGATAGTACTGTGTAAGTTGAAAATGAACTGCCACATTTGAAAGGCGTAGATTTCGTTATAGCCGTTTTTCAAGTACATTGATGTGAACCATTTCCCGTTCGACTGTTTGTATAGAATCATCATGTTGATGACAGACGAGACAATCTTTGTCGTCAAGGCAATCTTAGACAAGGTCACAAAGCTGGGGTCAAGGACTTTGTACCCGCCGACAATTGACACGATTGCGATCAGAGTAATGTAATCTGTTGGTCTAAACTTATCGAAGTTTCTGAAACCCAAAAATGTGGACAATAGAGGCTTTGAGTAGGTGTCCAGTTGTTTGACCATCTTATCGTCGATAGACTCCTCGTCATCGGACGAACCTGAACCGTAGATACGCTCGATGTGAGGGGTTTCCACGTATTTCAAAAACAGGAATTGCAAACAGTGACCCAGGATAGAAACGAAAAGGACATGATGATCACCGGAGATCAAGCTGAGCCCATAGTAACCGATGTAACCGATAGAGTACATTGGGTGAGGGAAGACGTTGAAGACACCATCAAAGACAAGGTTTGCATCTTGTAAGAAAAAGAAATCACCCCAATACCAAGCGTAGTCCTTGACGACGGAGTGGGCATCAATCTTTACCCAAATGTTGAAAAGAACCATCAGGACACCAAGCCAAAACCTGATGCCGATGGCATTAAAACTAGTGATGTTGTTGATGATATCCGTGTGTGGCAAAGAGACAACCACGTAAAGCATATACGTTGTGAAGTCTTGCATCAAGATCAAATCGACGAACTGTCTGAACACTAGCCAAGTGTTCCATTCTTCAGGGTACCTATACATAGAGTTATCCTTTTGGTACTTGGCGCCAACTTCGAACTTAACAAATTTCGACAGCAGACTGGTGGTCTTCTTGTCGAACAAAGCATGACTCTTGGCGAAATTAGTCAAGGACTCGTAATGTGACTGGTAATGCAACACAGCACCGATACCGACGTTGTAAGAGAGTCTCCAGAACACGTACTGGCTCAAGAAAATAAGCTTAGTGGCATGGACACCCAGATGTTGGTAGCAATAGTAGCCCAGAACGACGTTGGCGATGATCGATGCAGTGATGCAACATTCCAGGAACGATTTTTTCAAGGTTGGATCGAACAACGATCTAACCATATCATGAGTCTTTGGGGGATCGAACCTGATATCTGAAGATGATCTTGGATGAGCAATTGGGACTGAAGCCATCTTGCTCTTGCTTTTGCTGTCAGATTTCAAAGTAGTAGATTCGCACGGAGTACTCATTGTCAAACGTAGTCAAAAATGAGAACAACTTCTCTGAACTATCTTATTTTTTTTGGTTTCTTAGCCTTCTGGGGATATCAGTTGAGTGAGATTCTTGTTAAAGAACAAATTCAACGACTAAGTGATGCGACGACTATACGGAAGTTGAGTTCCAAACGATTAGCGTCTTAATTACCTAATTCCCTAATTTCTTACCGGTCCTTCAAGGTGACGCGACTCAGGGTGCACAGTGAAAAAAAAACAGTTGTGTCCTTCTTGTTGTTGAAATCGAAGGCAAATCAATTCGCTGCGGCTGTTGAGTAGTAGAATACTGGAATAAACCTAGAGTTGAATCTTATTCCTAGCAATGGCCTGTCCTTTAAGATTCGATACTAAAGAACGAAATCAGCTCTACTAATATAGTATTATAACACAACGAAATAACAGAGAAAACAGCGAAAGGCAAAAAAACAGCAAAACAGAATCCTCTCGGTGTTACGCTACTTTTTATTTTCACATTCAAGACTAACCAAAGCTTAAAATACTATATACCTTAATTGAAACAGACCGTAACTAAGCAAAATTGAAAAAAATCATATGCAAATCGAAAGAAAACTGAAGAAAAGATGTAGAGGAATTGTCGCGTTGGTGACAAATGTGTCAAAAATGGGAATGGCTATCATATGAAAAAAAAAAATAAGTACAAAGAGGGAACGGAAGAATTCGGCAAACGAAACGGTAAAAAGCGAATCTTTATATTTGATTTGTGCTCATGTGAGATTAGTCATTATATGAACGTTGTGGAAAACTGTGGCGTCTGTTTCGTTTTTTTTTCCATGCTCTTCTCAGCATAAATGGACTTTTTTGTTAGCAGTGTTACCCGGGGAATACAAGCTGGTGTGTGTGTGTGTTTTTCGTATAACCGATTCGACGCCGGGAGGACGATTGTGACCACGTGACCGCGCGTCGAGTGAAGGAAGGCTGGTGTTTTAGAGGCGACAGCCCCCGCCTGCACCAGCGCCTGCACCAGGACCAGGACCAGGACCAGGACCTGGTCCTGGTCCTGGTTCAATTCGTCCCTCATCGATAACCTCTGGAGTAGCAAGCCGCGTATGGATATATAAACGGCGGTAAATCAAACACTCGAAACGGCAAGCGGGGATAGGAACCAGGCCGGGTGACTGTCTCTTTGTATGTTACCCGGACTACCAACTAGACACACGACGTGGGACGCGAGACCCGAGACCCGAGACGTGGGGTGCTGTGCGGCGCTGTGCCACCAGCTCAACTTGAAGCATCAAGCAATTCGTGGCAGAAATAGCAACAGGAACACGAGCGCCGCATTCAGCCCCTGTTCCCCAGGCACCCCCCCCCCCAGGCATCTTGCAGCTTTTCAGTAAAAGCTCAAAGAAACCCTGGTACCATCCACCCCCGGAATCCAGATAATCCCAACCAATCAAGCAGCGTTCCGGAAGCTGCATGGGCTCTTTTTTCTTCTACACAAACTGAAAAGAAAGAAACCACTAATAGCTGGGGCAGCCTCTGTTTCAAGGGCCCTGGCTTCTTGTGTGCGCTTTTCGCAGCGCACTCTCTACGGAGCGCCGAATTTCCGATTTTTTCGAAGCAGACAACAGGTGGTTGAAATCGTTGAAATTTCCCCATGCGCACACTTCTGTGCTCCAGCTCTTCCGGAAATCTGCCCTGCCGCTTTTTCCGGTCTTTGATCCAGGCTTTGTGGTTGTGTTTCTGACCAGAAGCCGGGATGCAGAGGTTCCCCTAATATTTCCTTTTCGGTGGAACTGGAACTGGAACTCTGGAACTGGAACTGGAACTCTGGAATACTGGAATACTGGAATACTGGAATTTTCGCTGGCGTTATTGCGCAAGAGCTATCGTGCGATTTTTTTATTTTTTTTTGCAGTGCGCTTTTTCGAGAATGGCGCTAGCACTGCTATTGGCAGTGGCATCAGTTCAGGCTTTAGTGGTACTCTGCGATTGCTGTTTGTGAGGTGCGGTGCTGTTTGTCAAATATGTAATGTGCGATGAGGTGAGACGATTTGATTCGATGAAATGATATGGTATGGTATGGTATGGCATGGAATGGAATGAAATGGCATGGCATGCTTTCTTTATCTTAATATGTGGTGTGGGATATGGATGGAACGAATTGATTCTGTTCGGATTGATTTGGCAGCAAGGCAGCCGGCAAGCAGCAACGGCATATATAAAGGGACCGTTTTTTTCGCAGTTAGGCTGATATGCTGTGATCAGTGTACTTGGCTTCATTTACCCTTTAATTATATTTAAATTTTTTTCATTCATTTGCATCTGCAAACCTCATCAGCTATCAAGCTTGAATACAGAAACAAAGTCAGATCTCTAAAACTATTACCAAAGATGTCCATTCCAGAAACCCAAAAAGGTGTTATCTTCTACGAAAACGGTGGTGAATTGCAATACAAGGACATCCCAGTTCCTAAGCCAAAGGCTAACGAACTTTTGATCAACGTCAAGTACTCCGGTGTGTGTCACACCGATTTGCACGCCTGGAAGGGTGACTGGCCATTGCCAACCAAGTTGCCTTTAGTCGGTGGTCACGAAGGTGCTGGTGTCGTTGTCGCCTTGGGTGAAAACGTCAAGAACTGGAAGGTCGGTGACTTGGCCGGTATCAAATGGTTGAACGGTTCTTGTATGAACTGTGAATACTGTGAGTTGTCCAACGAATCCAACTGTCCTCATGCCGACTTGTCTGGTTACACCCACGATGGTTCTTTCCAACAGTACGCCACTGCTGATGCCGTGCAAGCTGCTAAGATTCCTCAGGGTACCGATTTGGCCGAAGTGGCTCCAATCCTATGTGCCGGTGTCACCGTTTACAAGGCTTTGAAGTCCGCCGACTTGAAGGCCGGTGACTGGGTCGCCATCTCTGGTGCCTGTGGTGGTCTAGGTTCCTTGGCCATCCAATACGGTAAGGCCATGGGTTACAGAGTCCTAGGTATCGATACCGGTGACGAAAAGAAGGCTCTATTCAAGGAATTGGGTGGTGAATACTTCGTCGATTACGCCGTGTCCAAGGATCTGGTCAAAGAAATTCTAGAAGCCACTGACGGTGGTGCTCACGGTGTCATCAACGTGTCCGTCTCCGAATTCGCCATCGAGCAATCCACCAACTACGTCAGATCTAACGGTACCGTTGTCTTGGTCGGTCTACCAAGAGACGCCAAGTGTAAGTCCGATGTCTTCAACCAAGTCGTCAAGTCCGTCTCTATTGTTGGTTCTTACGTCGGTAACAGAGCTGACACCAGAGAAGCTTTGGACTTCTTTGCCAGAGGCTTAGTTCACGCCCCAATTAAGGTAGTCGGATTATCTGAATTGGTTGACGTCTACGACAAGATGGTCAAGGGTCAAATTGTCGGTAGATACGTCGTCGACACTTCCAAATAAGACATCAATTCATGATGACTTCAATACTTTACGCCAATTCATTTTACATACACACCACTTTATAATTTCACGTTACTTTAAGATCAGATTCGCTTACGCTATGCATATAAAGATTGTTGTTGGTAGCTTTGCACAGGCACAAATGCATGTTTACCCTTTGGTTCATTTTCCAAAGTAGAATATAATAGTTTTGTGTTTGGGCATTCATTTTCAGTAATGAAACCTGAAAGTTCAAACTGAAGAGACAAGAATGTATTTCACAAGGGAAGTGATGTGTGTTGTCAACAATATGGACATGTGCCAACGTAAAGTTCCAAATATAAGGTGAGTTATACCAAGCTAATATAACACTGGTTAAAGTATGCCCTTCTAGGGAGTATTTGGGCCCTTAATTACTGTGATTCAGTTGAGTAAATGATTTTAATAAAAAAAAAAAAGACAATTATAGTAGACGTCTCAGCCGACCGTACACATTACTTCAAGGTTTATACTTGGGAAAAGACAGACGTAGCAACTGGTGAGAGAGCCTTCTGAGTGCAGGACGTCAAACAAACAGAGAGATTTCTCAAGAGGATACGAATTATAAGCTTTTGATGTCTGCGAACCTACCGAACTCGTGTCTTGTTGAAATCGCTCTGACCGTTTCAACTCATTCTGGTCCGCAGCTGATCTACCATTATCCTCCGACCAATTACGCAACGGCGACAAATTCCAAGAAAGCTCACCATTGCGATGTCAGGAAAAGATACCATTATACCGACTCCGATAATAACTCATCTTCGGATGACTACTCCTCAGGCTTAAGTGATAGCGAATTATCTACGGATTATGCAGATTGTTCCTCCGATGCATCGGGCTCATCTTTGGATTCGTTCCCGCAACTAGTCCAGGAAGATACTGTTGCGAGCAGTGTCAACAACAACACGTCTATAAACACCGGACTGCACTCTCGTCAATCCCAGATAAGTGCTAACAAGCTATTTCAACTACTCAATCATAACAATAATAACTCTGTAATAAACGGCGAAAACTCGCTAAGAGAATCTCTGCACTCAATAAGAACTTCAACAAACATGTCCAGCACTACTGAGCCCAAACCAGAGGATGACTACGAAGGATTCGACCAAGAGCTAAAATCATCTGTAGATGACTTACTGGACGACGCTTTTTTCCAGCAGGACACTTTTCAAGATATCTCAAAAGTGTTGAACTTCAATACAGAATTTGTAGCAGAACTCTGTTCACCCAGAAAAGAGATGTGTAACACCAGATTCGAGTTTACAGTAGATGACCTATGCTTTTTAGGTTTACCTATCCATGCAGATAACAAAGGAAGATGGAAGAAATCGAAAAAGAAAAAGCACACGTCCAAACGTTCTGCAAGGCACAACAGCACTTCCAAAAGCCGTTCTAAAGCAGATAGTCAAAGCCAAACAAATGATGTCGAACAACTAGCGGATGATGAGAATAGCGAAGATGAAACCACGAAATCAGAAATGTTAAATGAAATGTATGATATTACCAACACAGAAAATGACGAATTTGAAGGTTTAGAGAAAAGTATAAATATGTTTCAGATCTGCTTCATAATGAACCCCAAAATCATAGAGTATAATGAAAGGGTCGATGATATGTACCATTATGTGGTGACAAGACTTTCGTTGATCTTAAGATACATTCAGGGGAAGACTGGATATGTCACAAGAGAATGTGCGAATATCATGAAATGTAGGGATGATGTCGCTAAACATTCAAGGTACTATGAATCTTTGAAATCCCCTTGGAGCAAAGGTAAATACATGTACGAGAAAGTGCTCTACGAATCGTCATTGGCCAGAGCACTCACAAAATGTTTTAATTGCATCAAGAAAAATCAAATCGCCAACCTCGAAATCGATAATGACAAGATCGTTTCTTTACAGATCCCGATCAAAACTGAATTTTCCATTTTGCCGAATTTGAAAGAAGACCCTGTTCTTCGTGGATCTTTCCTATCTTCAATTCTTAACGAGAATTTTATCGGTAGGACGAGCGATTTAACGGCCGAAGACTCTGATAATCTGTACGCAAATCATGATAGACTACTTGATTACGGCTTACTTTTACTCGATGAGCCTGAAAATATCATAAAGGGGTTGGAAAAGGCTTCTTTCGACAACGGAGTTACAGATCTTCTGCTGATAAATCTTTTAAAACAGTTGAAACCAACTTTAAGACTCGGCCAATATAAACTCTTAGTTAAGGAGCTGATTGATTCAAATGATTCCATATACGACGATCAATTTTACGAAACCACCTTGAAATCATTATGTTTGCACTTGATATACTGGCGTCATGCGCGCTTGATATTACCAATATCATCGAGAAACACTTATATAGTTTCCCCATTGGCTCCCATTTCCGGATTTTCAACCGATGAATTTGAACATGAGGAGTACGACACCCTAATACGAAAATACGAGACACCAGTGAGCAACAACGAGGGAATCTCATTGATTTATCAAAATAGAAAGATATTCAGCGATAAATTTCCATCCCTACCATCTCTACCCTCATTTCTTCAGCTAATTTCAACTCAAAAGCCAAGACCTTTTGGCCATATCATTCCGTCTAACGAACATAAGTCAATGTACTTGAATGCCTTAGCATGGCTTATGAGACATGGATACCTGACTCAACTTTTGACTTTTGTATATATTCGAGTAGACAAACGTATCAAAATTACTGTCGACGAGGACTTAGAAAGGGACAACTTAAGACCAAACAAAACGGAAGAACAAGAAAATTTTGTAACGAGCGATGAGAACTACAACATTAATGTGTTCAATGATCTAGAAATGATGAACGATAATGATTTCACTATCATCCTAGAACCGGAACGCAATACAGCATTGGAGAAGAGATGGTTGTATAAGTGCTCTGAAGAACTGCCAGCAGATCTCCAAACACTATTCAGACAAGTGGTGAAATACTTCAATGGGAAAGTCTCTCTAGAATATGTCATGATCAGAGAGAGTATACCCAAAAACGAAATGAAAAGACTATTGCAAGCGTTAGGTAAATATGCAATCGAGGTGAAGCACTGGTGAATGCTATTTTTTCAGTTGGTCACGTGCGCGTAATCTGTTTGCAGAGCTGTCGCTCTTTAGGAATGGCCAGGATGTACCAACATTCCACGCAGAAATTTAGTTCCTGACCGTTTGCTTTAATCTTTTTCAGAGCCAAACTTTGATAGAGCAATTGACAGCCAATGCTCAACGAAAGAATTTTGGTGAAAAACATCTTTCCCACCAGCAAGCAACACAAATAAAAGTTAGATCCAAAGAATTGACGGTAGAATATTTATTACTCAGTTTAAGAAATGTAATACAATAGGAGAGACTAATCGGCAAGGAGAAGTAAAATGATAAGGGATACTACGTTATTTAACTTATCAAAGGGTTTCGCAATAGGTTCAAACACTTATTTATAAGATAAAAGTAGTTTCAACCCAAACAGACCTTGTGGTTTGCAATAAAGATGGCCTTCTCAATAATCAAGATCTGAGTTTTCGTGCCCAGCCATTGGATTATCCAAGTGATTCAAACCTCCAGGGTGTTCGTGCGGGAACGGATTAGTAAACGTTGGCGTGGGAGGTGGCATAGGGAAGTAGTAAAAGAATGGAGAATGTTGGGAAGGAGGGCACTGTCCAGTCATGTGTCCCCCTGGTTGCATCAGATGGGAAGGGGGGGCTGCAACAGGACCGCCTGAAGGAGGGCAATACTCCATAGAGTAGTAAACTGGGGGACCGTAGAAAAAGCTGGTGTCCATTCTGCCAACTCTCGAACTGTCAATATTTCTGCGCTTCTTGAAGTTTTGGTTTTTATGATATAAACCATGGCTATTCGCGTTGCTACTTTTGAACGTCCCGGTGTCTGCACTGAAAGTTGTGAACGATGAATTAGACTCATGGTCTAAGAAGTTAGTATCATCGGCGTCTTGATCCTCGCCAATTTCATAGTCCTCATCTTCAACTTCTTCTTCAATGGTTTCATTGCCGTTTTCGCTGTCGTGTGATCTATCGAACTGATCGTAATGCACGTTATTTGGTCCGTCTTGATAATCACGATCTTTATTGTACGTTCCGTGACCGGTTTCAGCCGAATAGTTTTTGCTTTCTGGGTGATAGTAATGATGATGGTGACCTTGCCAGCCGCCGCCATTATAGAACCCATTTGAGTCACCATTACCACTGTATCCATGAGCTTGGATGTTAAAGGCAGGAGACCTCGAATTAATGGTGTTTCTTCTTGGCTCTTGAATAGGTCCATAAACGTATGGCGACGGTAAGGCAGGTTGCATATGATTTGGCACTGAGTACATGTACTTTGAGAAAGATCCTGTACTCGCTCTTCTGCCCATATTTAAAGGCGGAGGCGCCAAGTTCAATTGCGGTCCTTGAAACGATTTGGTTGAATCAATCGAACTACTACGTCTTGAATTAGAAACCTCTCTAATCTGCACATGCAAAATTTTGTCCATGAACACCGAGTGATTTTCCCTTTCTAGAGCTTTCGCTGCAGAAACTGGACTCTTATACTTGATAAAGGCAAAACACTTGCCTTGCTCTTGCTTGTGAATCAAATTACAATTATCGATTTCTCCGTAAGTCGTGAACCTTTCCAAGAGAGACGGTTTAGTGACTTTGAAGTTTAATTGACCGATGAAGATAGACTTGTTATCGATGAATATTGGCTGCTTGCCTATTCTCTCTCTTTCTGACCGTTCCATTTCATTTATTCTGGCCTTTGATAGAAGCAAATTGAATCTTGCGGGAACGTCAACATTTTGTGCCCACTCGACCATGTATTCGTAGCTTAGCTTCATTTGCAAGTAGGCTCTGATTGCATCATCACGATAAGCATACTGGATGAACCACGAATTGGCAACTTCTGAGGGATAATAGTTTTTTTTGTACAGCTGATCTCTGCTTGGGACCACCTGTTCCAACTCTCCGAATTTGCACATGAAATCAACGACTTTCTCAACAGTCAATTTGCTTTCAAGCGGATTGGCAAAATTCGAAGAAACAAACACCGTTCGGTTCACCTTTGCTCTCTCACAACGAATATTTCTATTATTCAAAGTTGTTCCTTGTGCTTGGGATAAAGCGTTCAAAGCGTCTTCATCTGACGTATATTGAACGAAAGCGTAAGGCCTATTGGCTGGATCGCGTAAAACTTTGACCGAGACTATTTTCCCATATTTGGCGAACTCTTTAGAAACGGATGCATTAAGTTCCGAATCAGTGAGGGCTGCTGCTAAAGATGCAACAAAAATGCAAGAGGATGGCCTGGAAAACGATGGATCATCAGAAGACCTAGGGGAGGGCTCATCTAAAAGGTTAGCAGTATCCCCATCGGAATCGGTGTCTGTTTCACTTGCAATGTCTGAAAGCTGATCTGGCAGTATATCACTCAAGCTATCATCAAGGAGCGGGGCGCGATCAACTTTAAGTTTTCTTAATTCCTTTTCCAAGCTGATGACGGATAAGTCAGATGACCCGTTTTCATCGTTGTTGTTATTTTGGTTGTTTTCTATGATTTCATCGGTGTTTTTTAGTTTGTTCCTCCCTTCAGTATGAGTCTCTGTAGGACCATTGACGCTTTTTGACAGGCCGGAAGACATATTCATAGGAAATTTTTTTTTCATTTTATTTTACTTCCAGATGTTTTTTATATTTCTTTTTAGAGATAAAGCTGTTCTGTACTGTACTGTCGTCAAGGTGCGGTAAATCTTCCTAAAAAAAGAAATTTAACAGGCAACTCACCAAAGGAGTATCTAAAGGAGATAGAACAGAGATGTCCTGTAAGATTTGAGAAAAGAGTTAGGGAACTTTAATTGCAGGCAATAAAGACGGAAATGAAGAGTACCAACGATAAGTTAAGGGGTGAAAATACCTAACGGTTACTAAATTGACAGTTTCAATGGAAATACTGTCCAGATGATATATCTGAATATTTCTGTAAGAGATAATCGCGAGCAGAAAAAAGATAGAACTATAGTCAAATTATCACAGTTTTTGTGACGTTTCACGCTATTCTTTTTGCCCGTGCCGAAACCTATCGAATATTTGTCACCTTTGCGGGGCGGTTAGTAGGTTGCACGTTCACTGCTTTTGATTTCAATAAAAGACTCTTTTTAAGTGCTGCGTGAATGCAACTAATAGCAACGTATAGAGACGAAAATAAATCCCAGGCAAATGTCAAATTAAGATATGTCCACACAATGCACTACTGCTATTTCTGAGGAACGTTATCTCGAGGCAGCCGTATAAAAATATAGTCCTATACGCGGATGATTTTGCAGCGGATGATTTTGCAGCGGATGATTTGCAGTGGTTTCTTCCGTTTGAAAAGGCGATTTGCCAGTGTTTCTTTTGCTTTGAATCCAAGCGAAAGATTCTGACTAAATGCCGAATTGCTAATGAGACTAAGAAGCGGAAATAAGAAAAGCGGATGCGAATCTATGAAAAAAAAAAACAGTCCTGTTGGAAAGCCGATAACAATGAAAGGCACGACGGGAAATGAACGGTTTTGTAACTGTAATCAATTTATATCCACCCTGTTTATGTCCCTTCTTGAAATAATTTCCACACTGCAGTTGGTGTTTGACAAATGTGCGACTGTAAAACAAATAGTGAAATTCAAGAATTCCCAAAACGGTACGAATTGCAGGTAGAAAGGTTTTGTTGTAAAACCGGATCCAGAGGCAACACAGTCGCAAGACTCGGATCTGAGTATTTTGTACCTGTAACGCGCCGTGATTGCAAACCGTTTATTCCTTCTTGTTTCCAGCCTTGCCTCAGTGACCAATAAAAAATGCGACACTGAAAAGAGTGAGAATCCTGGCTAAAGCAAAACGTAAAAGGAAGGAAGCTTAGTCAGAGAGCACGAGTAGATCAGTGATCACAGCTTACAGAATATGCTTAAAAAAGAATTGAAACCTTTTTTGTTTCAGATTTCTGGCTCGTCTATGATGTATGCAGTAAGTAACCAATGGAAATTTTGTTTTGGCGGGTGGTAAAGGGAGCAAAAAAGCAACAATATATCGTGATATTTCAAAGATCACAGCTCTGTCTGACTGTATCTTACAGATATGAAACGCGCGTCGGTTGAAAACTTGAAATTTATTGTTGCTGCTTTTTTTGGGGTCTAATTTGTCGATCAGAATGAGAACAACGCAGCAGAAAATACTATAATTTGATCAAAAAAAAAAACACTGTCCCTATGAGGTGGATATAGAAGACGAATGAAGATGGGTTTTGCGTTCGCTGAATGCAAAAAAATGATAGCCGAATAGGGCCTTTCGTTGGGAGGCGCTTTGTTCAATTGTCAGGGAAAAGGGAGTCCAGCTGGAACTTGTTTTTAGAAGAGATATTAAGTCAACTGGAGAAGAGGCCAAAAAATTAAACGAAAAATAGCGGTTTGACTCTATACAGTTTGTGTGGAATGCTTTATGCTTCAATCCGATTCTGATTGCTAATATGCAAAATCAATGACTTAAGTATGACTTCTGACAGATTAGGCTATGCCGTGAAATGCAGTCTCTTATAAAAAGGACGAAAAAGATAGGTGTTATTGGAGCCTGATACAACAATACTTGATATGCGCAATTAATGTAGTTGGCAGTAGTAGCTAACTATTAAGCAATACAGAATGTAATTGCCGAGACCGAACGTAGGAGATGATAGTTTAGGACTCGACGGCGCTAAAGGTGTCAAGAATTTACCTGAAAACGAAATCTAAATTCACTACAGTTACACACCAAACAACAGTTCTCAGCGGAAACAATACTTCCACTCAGAAACAAATGATCGACACAGAAAAGAAAACCGAAGACAAAATGATTCCCTTTTATATCAGTTGAAATGTAAGCCCAAATATAACCGCGAGAATGATTATACCGCCGACAGGCAATGAAAAAATAGATACACCAGAATAGAGTTTTGATAAACCGCTAGCGTCTATACTAGTAACTCTCTCTCACTGCGTTCTACAGTGGGCGTTTCAATCCTTGTAGGACCTCTCATGCCGCCGTATGAAGCGTGCCTGTTAAATGAGCAAAGGGAGCATGAGGGGAACGGCACCAAAGCTGATATTCTAGGAGATCTTAAATACGGATCCCCACTGAATTGGCCGCACTAGAACTATCGTAGCATCCCTAAAAGCTATACTTGTTTTCTTCGCGAAGCGCTTTT
Organism: Kluyveromyces dobzhanskii; assembly: GCA_003705805.3. Taxonomy (NCBI): domain Eukaryota; kingdom Fungi; phylum Ascomycota; class Saccharomycetes; order Saccharomycetales; family Saccharomycetaceae; genus Kluyveromyces; species Kluyveromyces dobzhanskii. Next base: position 1,073 of record PPJP03000031.1, on the reverse strand, counting down.
ACAAGAAGTCGAAGACGATAAGCGTCTACTGCATGTCAAATTTAACACAAGAGGAAAAGGCTGCGCGTGCAACAAGAATGACTGGCCAAAAGTCCCCATTGAATAACATGGCTCTCTCAAATCACTGCAGCTTGCTGAGCGTCAACAATAGCTGACGCTCTGATCGCTTGCCGGTACATGTTGTTTACTACCTTGGTAATTAATTCTTCACGTTCGTGTATATGTTATTTAATCAAACCGAATATTCGGTTAATTAAAATGGCCAGAAATCAATTAAAATCTGCCGAGTATAAGATCAAATGAAGTCTCCGAATCCAGAAAGCGTTGGATTTCCCTTCTGAACTTTCCATTCTGTGAAAAGGAAGTAAAGCTCGATATTACCTAAAGCACAGGTTTCTTTTTCTCTTCGGAGTCTTGTCATATTCCCCTATGGGATTTTCTGGTGCTGTCTTTTTATTTTCAATTCTCGTAGCTAAATAATTTCGGGGAAGCGTGGACTTAATTAAATGTAAGAAACACGGTATCGGTGTTCTATGAGCTACTTATCCGTCTTGGGGTTATTTTCTCAATTAAAAGACACCGTTTATCGCTTTCATGGAAACGGAATCTAGAAAATCGCGAAGCTGCAAAGTGTTACATCATTTTTTTTTGTGTTATTTCATAGAACGTAGAGAAAACACACATTACTCGCAGACTAGTTAGATAATTGACGCCATAGAGATGTTCGATATGATTTATTACAACATAATTACCAGCTTATGCCATTGGGGCTCAACGAACCAGTCATTCAATTGCTCGTCTAAAACAGACGCAGATATCTTAGACGCTTAGGAAAGTGTCTACAGACTACTATTCAACCTGCATGCTTTCTGGTCCTTTTCGAAAAACCATCAGTGTTCATGATTCAGGAGGTGGCGTGATGTGGTCTCCTCTGCTTCTGTACATACAAACAAACGCGACTATAACAAGATATGGCCAAAGGTTGTTTTTTTTTTTTTTTTTTTTTTTTTTTATCGTTTTTCCCCCTCTTTGACCCCATTCACCGGAAACCCCCTTTGAAGGGGTGGGGAGGG
>PPJP03000030.1:0-43085 GCA_003705805.3 Kluyveromyces dobzhanskii | reverse complement strand
AAAAAAAAATCCGTTCGGGGAAAAACCCCCCCAGACGAGTTCCCCCTCCCCCCCCCGGCCCCCGGCCGGGACCCTTGCAGTCATTAACCCCGGGGAAAAACCCCCCCCGTGACCCCGGGGGCACGGGACTGTAACCCCCCCCTTTCCCCCCCCCCCCCCCCTACTTTCTTCTTTCTCCCGCCTTTTCCATTCGCTGCTATCGGTGGCTCTTCATATTTATATACTATTATCTGCTATTACTATTGTTTTTTTGTTTTTCTTTCGTTCTTGATCTTTCATTTGACATTGTTTTACTTACTATTGCCTGCTTCAACCTTGTACATCAGAAACTATTGTTTCACTACAATTTGGCAGAAATCTAATCTTTAAATTTGCCTCGAAACGTCGTGAAGAGGTGCTAGTTAGTATATTCGTGTACCGATCGGATCCAAGAGTACCATTTCATATTTCCTAGGTGTCATCTATCAAGTGGGTGGTTTACATATAGGATTTTCTGTGAACTAGTTGTAGATAGGAAAGGTCTTTGCCCCCTGAACCGAAATATATATTTTTGGTCACGATTAAAGAGAGAGAAACAAAAAAAACACACAAGAGAAAATGAGTGTTTGTTTGACCGTTACGAAGAGCGTTGCTTTGATATCCGCAGGGTTGAACTCGGGCCTATGCTTTGGTGGTATTCTTTCGCCAAGAGTAACGGATGCCAGCGGTAAGAAAACTGGTACAAGTAGTTTTGATTACCACAGGGAAATAGCCGTTGGTGTGCTAAGTTCTTTGTCTGCTGCGTTTTACGCAGCAAGTTATTTCGGTGCTCCCGTGCAATGGAGACATCCGTATCTTTTGTACAGCGGTGCGCTAGCTGCTGTGTCCACAGGCATCACCGTCTTCAAGCTGTTGCGCCGCGCTTTTTTGCCCGCACTGTGCGCCAGATCACGTGAAAGTCACGTGGACGACAAGTCCGCACCTGCCGGTACGGGCACCCACGTACACGCGCATGCCCATGCGCATGCGCACGGGCACGGGCACGGGCACGCGCACATATCGGATAACGACGACTCGGATCAGGGCCAGGACGAGTCCGTGGTGCTTGTGTCCGATTCAAGCAACCACAGCACAGATACGCCGGATCCCGACACCAAGACTGCTCCAGCCGATCTGCCCGTTCCTGCTGCACATCCTCACTGTTGCTCCATGTTTTCAGCTTTGACTTCAGACTGTGTGCTGAACACAGCACGTACCGTGTTCTCGACCGCGTTGTTGGTGCTTGGAACTGTGGGTGGTCTTGGAGAACCACTTGCTCTAGTCTAAGTCGAGATGATCTACATTATTTCAAGAACCAAGTGAGAAGAAAAAAACAACCAAAATACTACAAACAGAACAACAGATGCTACTCTCCACTCGAACAACCCCCACTCCATGTTCACTGTGCGTGGTTCTGGCTATTTCCAGTTCCCGTGTATACCAGGAAACTACGTCTATTAATATACCACATACTATATACTACATACTACATTCGCATCATATATATCGAAGTAGCCATACCAAACCCGAGTTTTTCCAACCCCGATTCATCCGTGAAAGCAAACCACGAGACCGCCCCGCTCGCTCCCCCCAAAGAACTTGCCCATTGGACGATCGCTGTATTAGGTCACGCGCACACTGGACACTGAGCACTGGACACTGGACACTGGACACTAGCTGACGTACGAAACCTACGCGTTTTGTGGTTGCCATGAGACCGAGTTCCCAAATATAGGTGCCTAGGTCGTGCCGTGCCATGTCACTATCATTAACGCGGCGCTGAAGGAGAGATTGGGTCAGATGAAACTGACCCAGGCCCGGAGGCAGACCCAGAGGCAGACCCAGTCCGCACCGTTGCTAGGCGAGTTGAGGTTTCCAATATGCTCAATATCCACAACTCGCAGCTTCTTTTTTTCTTTTCGAAAAGAAGTCTAACAGGTTGACACGTACGAAATGAAAAGAAGCTGCGCTATGCGGCAGTAAGACCTTCGTTATCACCATTGTGACATGGCCGTAAAGAAACGACGATGAGGGTGCGCGTCTTGTCTCTTTAATCACCAAGCTCCAGAGGTGCACATCCATTAGCCATTAGCCAGGGCCAGGGCCAGGGCCAGGGCCCTGGCTAGTGGCCCTGGCCAATGGTCCTTCTCCCCCTCACCATATGATTGTTGTATCGCGAGACTTCTGTGCATCTATGAAGAATTGACTCAAACTACGACACAGAGACTGCTATTTTTTGCCAGGCTGGCTTCCAAACCAAACTCTTAAACTGTATACTCCCGGTATTGCGAAAAATCGCAATAACGGGCTGGACCAGGCCGTAATCAACGGTACGTACAACCACTCTCTCTCTCCAAATGAGACAATACACTACACTACTATGCGGTATACAGTGTTAGCTTTTGTGTAGTGTATACACACAAAGTGCATAGGGTGTGAGCTGGTTTTACAAGCATAGTCGTGCGCATGAGTCTGGTGCGTTACGTACCCGCAAATCTAGAGTCACATATACGGTATCGACCAGTTCAGTGCGTGGATTTTCCCGTTTTATTGGCGAAATATTTTCTTTCATCTGTATCTTGCCAAGCACGGTTTTCTGTAGATGTTTACAGAAGGAGCGAAAACGGTTAGCTACCGTCGCACTTACTTCTTCCCGGTTAGGGGAACTAATTGATCTATCTTAAGACCGGACTGGCTATCTCTGGGAACTGGCTGCGCAATCTTCTTGCACGTATCTTTCTTTTTCTTTTTCGAAGACTTCTTTCATCCATGCCTCGAGTTGGTTGCTCTAGGTCTTCCATGAACGTTCCTGCATATTGCTATTACTCTAAACGATTTCTGCGGAGGAAATCCCAAAATAATCACGTTTCGGTTATAATAACAACGAATATATATATACATATGTTTGTGGCATGGAGAATGGGTGAGGTCCTGGTATTAAGTGTGGGTACTAGCGATGTAGGTTTTCCCAGAAAAGTTTATCCGGCTACTACGCTCACCGAACACCGACGATCTGACGTTGGACTGAATTCTTTCCACACATAATTTTACTAGAGGTGCGCGCCTGTGTGTGTCTACCTTAGCAGAGGAAGAAAAAGTCATTTGTATCGTATAATTGAAAAAAAAAAACCAACACACCCATACTAGCACATCAAAGACAAGTCTTTCACCGCGTTCGTGCCATGTACCAGCCGATAGACGTTATTCAGACAGGCTCATTTAGCACAGTGTACCGTGCGTATGACACGAAAACCGGCGGATACGTTGCGTTGAAAGTGGTCTTCAAACCAAACGATCCTGGCCCAATGGAGACGGTTGTCGCATTGGTGAGAAACGAATACAGAGTTCTCGAACGATTGGGCAAGAAACACCCCAATATCTGCGCGATGCTAGATTTCTACCAGGATCACAAAAAATTCGTATTCGTCTTGGAATACTGCCACAACGGTGACTTGTACGACTATATGAAGCGGATAAAGGACTCTGGAGACTCCCGGAAAAGTACCAGCAAGTGTCCCTATCAGACTTCTTCGTCTCAAACACCGCCCAAACTGCAGTTCCACTCTTTGATGTACCAACTTCGGTCTGCGTTGAAATACTGCCATTCGTTGGGAATTGCCCATAGGGACTTCAAGCCAGAAAACATCTTGGTTACCAGCTCGGGGAAAATCAAGTTGACCGACTTTGGGTTGTCTTATTTCGGCGAAATAGCCTCCGATCACGGAATTGGAACCGAGAAATACCTGGCGCCAGAAACTTTTTCCCATACAGGCGCTTACAATACATACAGCGCCGATTTTTGGTCTCTTGGCATATCGATACTGTACATCATGTTTGGCTCGTGCCCGTTTAAGTCTGCGGATATAGATTCTGCCACGAAAAACACCAACTTTATTGTCTTTAACGACAACCCTGAGAAATTCGTCAAGCAGTACTACCTTCCATCGCTCTTAGATGAATCGAGTGGCGCACCTCAGCCACACCGTTCCAGCAGGCATGCCATGATAAGGAGTCCTTCGTACTGGCTTGAATTGGAACCGAAGGAGTCCTTCCCAGAACAGCTTCTGTTGCATATATCTTGTCTGGCCATCAACCATCTTCTTTGCCCCCCATCACACCGTGATATGGACGCATTCTGGTTTAATTTGGACTTGTTCGTTAAGAACAGGTACGTGGCTGCAGAGTTAACGTTTCCTACCTCATCTTCGTTGTATTCGGCGCCATCACTACCTCCTTTGCATACTAAAAACCAGTACTCAACAAAAAACATATACCCACCATCTCCTCAATCATTTACTTCAACATCATTTGGGATGTCAGGTTCTGAGTTTTCGCCTGAAAGGGATCCGTTCGAGGACGGGATCCCGAGGGACTACTTCGATAATTCTTGGAGTTGCGATTGGGAAACGAATTCAAGCTGGCTAACAAACAGCAAACCGTTAACAATAGACTCAAAAAACAGTGTGTAACAATAGTGGCCAACATCCATCTCTCCGGAAGAGAGGATTTCTGACCAGCCTAATAAATAAGTATTTTGTCTCTTAATTCAAAACCTGGTTTCATTACGTTCGCTATGTTGCGATCACATAGCAGATTCCATCATAAATAAATGCAATGATTCTGACACGAATTCCTACATACATGTCCCATTGCGCAAAAGAGAAACATCCCATGAGTGGTGTGTGTACATACAAGGGAACACAGCTAGTAGTTAGGTTCTGCTCCAAGACTTGCAGTACGCAATCGCACCATTCTCAACCTTGGAAGTGAAATCCATCTTGTTGTCCTCTCGCACTATTTGAACGTCATCTATAACATGCCTCGTGATTTTATCGCAGTTCCGATTTAACCCAAAGATGAATATCCCTGAAAGTCTAGTTTCGGATTCAGCCTTCTTTATACTTTCCAAAGTATCCGTAGCCAAGGGCTGTGTTTCCCATCCCATTATAATATCGTCCTTCTCAACATCTAAACTCTTGATCCGAACCCTGTTTTCCGTGGTTAGCACAAGATTACTCAGCAAAAATCGAATGCTATTCCAAACGGCGTAATACCTAGTTATACCAGTAAAACTTGGCAAATACGGATGTGTGATAGGCATGATTTTCAACTCTATATCCTTGCTCAATCTCGGCTCATGCAAGGAAGTCTGTAAAAGATGAGGAACATTCGACTGCAAGTATGTTATTGTGCATCCCAGATTCACACGACGTGCGTCTTCAGCACTCAGTTTCCCATTGTTTCCCCTTATAGCACACCCAGCGGTACCGGTGTATTGCCGCACTGCCCGCAGTAATCCTGACCTTTTCACTGCTATGCTCATCTTAGTAAGTATACTGGCCGACAAAATCGTAAAATTAACGGCACTCAACTATCAGATCCACCAGAACTTATAATTTTTAGTGGGATTTCGATAGCAGTTGCTGGAGAGAATTCTCAAAAGGTGAATACTCTTTATTTCAAGCAAAACTCCTCGCGATGTGGGCACGCTCTTGTATGACCTCAACATAAATGACGATGATTCTGATCTTGCCATTACCTTCCATGTTAAAAATGTTACCCTGACACACGAATTCAGTATCATTTTTTTTTTTCTCTTGGTTTCTTCCTCATTGAAGTTTCCAACATCAAGGCTTTTTTCAGTCTATTGAACAATCGTTAATACGTTATGATGCCGATGCATGAGATATTCGGTGGACGAAATCCAAGAGTTTCGGATTCTTTAGTTCAACGAAGTTGGTTCAATTCAGTGGAACAGTTAGCCATACAGCTATTTATTTCGAGCCTCGCTCCAATCGCCCAGAATAACGGTATTATAGAGCATATTCCAACCCTGTTTCTTTAATATAGATCTTTGGAAACCGGTTGCAGGATATAACAAAGATTGGAATAGAATAGTCAATAGATACTCCAAGGTTTCATTCAATTACTGTCTCATTCAAAATCATGTCATTCCAGCTATTTGCAAAGACTAGTTCTGCCGTGGAAGTGTTCCACGGCTACCCCACATTCGACGAGATCTCTTCAGCTAGCGTTGCAAACAGCGAAAGTGAGGGCAAAGTGATCCAGTCTCTCTTGTCACCATGTGGCAGATTTATGGCTAAGTCATACGAGAGTAAAGTGGTGTTGCTAATTGGTGAGAACTGGGAGACGACGTTGGTAGAACTACCGTTGAAGAACGTCTACGATTTAAAGTTCTCGCCCAGCGGAAACTTTTTGTCCTCATGGGAAAGACCGTTGATAGACGATACAGAACATATGAACTGTAAAATTTGGAATTTAAATACATCTCCACTATCTACTGTGCCAAAATACAGCTACAAAGCAGCAACTCAGAGCTCCTGGACGTTGCAGTTTTCTCAGTTGGACGACTATGCCATCAAATCATTTGGTAAAGAATTACGTATCATCAAGATAACAGGCGAAGACGAGTTCAATTTCGATTCACCTTTTGCCACCTTAACCCCAGACCAGCATTTCACCACTTACCAGATATCACCAGCTGAACACCCAACTATTTGCACGTTCACAAAGGAAAAGTCCGGCAAGCCTGCCCAATTGACCATCTGGCCAATCACCACTGGCAAGATTACCAAGCAAATTGTTACTAAACAATTTTTCAAAGCAGACTCGTGTCACTTGAAATGGAATGCATTAGGTAATGCCATCCTTTGTGAAACAACTACTGATTTCGATCACTCTAATAAATCTTACTACGGTGAGAATAATTTGTACCTATTGTCATTCCAGGGTGTCAACGGTTCTTTAGGAGGTGAATCAGTCCGTGTGTCCCTTGGCAAGGAAGGCCCAATTCACGATTTCAACTGGTCTCCAACTTCGAGACAGTTTGGTGTCATTTACGGGTTCATGCCAGCTACTATCACTTTTTTCGATCTAAAGGGTAACGCTATCCACTCCTTAAACGAACAAAGGAAGAACACATTAGAATTCGCACCAAACGGCAAATACATCCTTGTCGGTGGTTTCGGTAACTTGCAAGGTTCAGTCGATATCTTGGATAGACATGACAAATTCAGATGCATTAGCAAATTCAGCGCTACAAACACTTCTGTGTGCAAATGGTCCCCAGGCGGTGAGTTCATTTTGACCGCAACCACTTCTCCAAGATTGAGAGTTGACAACGGTTTGAAAATCTGGCATTACTCAGGCACTTTGGTGTTTGCCAAAGAGTACAAAGAACTTTTGAAGGTTGATTGGAGAACCAATTGTCCTTTCAGAATCATCAAAGATGGATATGTCACCAATGGTAACAAACTGAAGGACGAAGAGTTGAAACTAGATCCGAAACTAAGAAAGCATCAACTAGAAATACATCCGGCTGTGACTCAATTTAATTTGAAGAACCCAAACAAATCATCAACTAATTTAGGTGCCAAAAAGCCCGCTGGTGCATACAAGCCACCACACGCTAGAAAAGCTAACGTTGTGGTTGGAACTACAACAACTAGAAGCCCAATATCTACCCCTACACCTCCACCTCAGCAATCTGCTGCAAGTCAAACTTCACCCGAAGAAAAGAAGATTAGATCATTGTTGAAAAAACTAAGAGCCATAGAATCGTTGAAAGTTAAACAAACTGAAGGTGTGAAGTTGGAAAACACACAGGTTACAAAAATTCAATCTGAGCCTAAGATCTTAAAAGAATTAGAACTACTTGGCTGGAAAGGCGAACTAGACTCATAAGCTTTGAATCATCACAGCTGGGGTAGTCTCAACTCCCAATTTCTCTATATATATATATATATATGTGTAAAACTCATATATACATTCTTATACTTCTTGTAGAAAGCATGGTAGATTTTTCACTACTTTGGATCCGTATGACATAGGAAAACGTTCTGATTCCAAGAAGAAAATGAAGGAGGCCAGCAACATGTTCAATTGCCAGGTGTATTGTGTTATGCTCAACTTACGTTAAAGATATCGACAAAAAAATGTAATTTCCAAAGATAGCATCTAAAAAACATATCAGTCGCGCCCGGATTCGAACCGGGGTTAATGGAATGTTCAGGATATGTGCTCAGAAGAGCATTCTCAGAATCCACGGTGATAACCTCTACACTACGCAACTGTGAACTTATTCGTAAAACGTTTTTATCATAGAAATAAATAAGGATTAGTAACCCGGCAAGCCTATTATGCCCGTTTTTATACATAAACCTCAATTACAGATAATGTAATGACCGACGTGACGTACGATAAATGATTTGTCACTTAACCAACAGAACATATTCGTCGGTTTTAACACGTAGTATGGGGCTGCGAATAATAACAATGTTGGCAAACTAAGATTCTTTTGTTCTGTAACCATTTTAGTCAGCTGCGCCGCAAAGTACGTACAGTCATTCTACACTATATTGGCATCTTGTCAAGTGGACAAAAATGCCGAAGTTTTATATCTGACAGCTGATCTTGCACACACCGCTGTCTTACACCTGCCACGGTAGCCGTTTGGGGCAGTTTCGCTAAGTAAAGATCCGGGTATTAAGATTTCCGATACCCATGGCCGTAGTTCCGTTCTTTCAATTTCAGATTTGGTCCCTTTTTGTTGACGAAAAGAACAACATTTCAGAAACAACAAAATTAGGTTCAATGATTTGAAACTTTGCAGACAATTAAAGTTGCGAAAGAAAAAAGTAAATAAAATAATCTTTATAATTTGGTTGGACCCTTTTCGGTAGGATATAATTCATTTTGGTGAACCACTTAACTCGCCAGGCTAAACTTTGAAGCATCGAAGTATAGGCCGCATCACATATCTTTAAAATCAGGTCATTTTAAATCACGTCGTGGAGTTTAATTTTCCGACTGCAACAATTAATATATCAGCATTCTGTCGAGATCAAACTCCGTTCATAGAGCCTGTTAACAACTATTCCAACTAATTGCACTACCGTATCGTACCAGCTGAACAAAAAGTCAACATTCTGCCTGTTAGATTCGAATCATTATAGTTGAAGAATCTAGACAAATCATATAGTCACTATGCCTTTGAGATTAAAATCGAAAGTCACTGGATCACCTAACGGGGACGCTGCTCCATCGAACGCTACCTCAAATCCTAACGGCAATGGCAATGGCAATGGTGTAGAGGATACTGATGACATCGACGAAAATGACGATGCTGGGCAGTCTATCCTTATGGGTATAATAACCCAGTTAAAACCAGGGTGTGATTTATCAAGAATCACGTTGCCTACTTTCATTCTTGAGAAGAAATCGATGTTGGAGAGAATTGCAAACCAGTTACAATTTCCTGAACTTGTGCTTGCAGCTCATAGTGAACAAGATGACTTACTAAGGTTTTTAAAGGTCGTCAAGTGGTATCTATCAGGGTGGCATATTGCCCCCAAGGCAGTCAAAAAGCCATTAAACCCGGTATTGGGTGAGTATTTCACAGCTTACTGGGATTTACCCAACCAGCAGCAGGCATTCTATATTGCTGAGCAAACCAGTCACCATCCTCCCAAATCATCATACTTCTATATGATTCCAGAATCTAATATTAGAGTTGACGGTACAACGATCCCAAAATCTCGATTTTTAGGCAACTCAACGGCTGCCATGATGGAGGGGTTGTCAGTGCTACAGTTTTTGGACATCACAGACCCAAACACTGGCAAACCTGAAAAATATACACTTACTCAACCTAATATGTATGCAAGGGGAATCCTTTTCGGTAAAATGAAGCTTGAATTGGGCGATCATATGCTCATCAAGGGCCCCAAGTACCAGGTTGACATAGAATTCAAGACTAAAGGTTTCATCTCAGGCACATACGATGCCATTGAAGGTACTATAAAAGATTATAACGGTAAGGAATACTATGAAATTTCTGGTAAATGGAATGATCTGATCTATTATAAAGACTTAGGTGATAAACATGCAAAGAAGACAATTTTGTTTGATACAAATACTGCAGTTCCCCTCAAGCCAAATGTTAGGAGTCTGGAAGAGCAGGGAGAGTTTGAGTCGAGGAGACTATGGAAGAATGTTACAGATGCGTTAGCAAAACGTGATCATGTTGAAGCGACAGATGAGAAGTTCAAGATAGAAAACCACCAGAGAATCTTGGCTAAAAAGAGACTTGAAGATGGTATTGAATTCCATCCAAAACTGTTCAGATCAGCTGCCCCCGGTGATGACTTGGAATTTTATATTTACAAAGCCATTCCCTCAGGAACTGACCACGCAGCTCACGAAAAACAAATAAAGTCAATTCTCGAGATTGCACCCATAGTTCCCGGTCAAAAGTTCACTGAAAAATTCTCTATTCCAGCCTATGAAAAGCACGATATTCAACAAAAGGAGCTCATTTAGTTTACATGTATAAAAATAGTATTTTTCCCACTCCCATCACCATCACCTTAAAAGTTGAAATGAATATGTTTATATTATTAAAGATGCTGTGATTTATCATACTGCTTTTGAATTGGATAGTTGCCATTTGTCGAGGAATAAAGTTTTCCAGGCTTTGTTCATAAACTTTGATCTTAAATATAGATCGTTCTCAATCACATCAGGAACAATAGGTGTTCCTTTACTGAATGAGACTTCACTGTCCTTTGTCCAATGACGTAGGGCAGCCCTAGTAGCTTCGATATTTCGGTTTCCGGATCCCAAAAGTGCAAGAAACGGTGACCACGAAGTCACCGGTAACGAATCTATGAATGCAATGATTAATTTTATGTCTGAAGCTTCTATAATAGCTCCGAGTGCACTCCATATTGATGGATCACTTACATGCTTTTTGGAAAACAGAAAAAAGTCATCCACAAAACATCGTTGCTGCTCTTTGTTCAATTGATCATGGAACCATCGAATGAAGTTACAACAGTAATAGTTTGCAAAATGCTGGTTACAAGATGTTGTAACGGTTTCCCACGCTTGAAAGGTTATATTGTTACCCCATTTACTGTATAATTTTTTGTAAAGGTTCCAAAGCGATGAAGACTTATTTAACTTTGCATAGTTGCAACTCAAAAGCCGTTCGATGAAACGAATTTCATTACTAAGCTTATCTGGTATCATGATTTCGAGTGTTTTGAGATACATGTTCAACACCGTCCTGTTTTCTGTGGTGACCAACAATAGGCCCTGGAGTGTGTACAGCCTTTCATCTAAATTAACGGTATCTAGTTGATAAAATAGGCTGTGGCATTCAACAAATATCTTGATCATAGTACTTTTGAAACATACTATCTCAGTACGTTGTGCATCCTGTACAACAATAAACTCTTCTTTTACTTCAAACGCTGATTCTGGGTAGATTAAGAAGTGAATTTCTTGTGTATCGTAGGATGCACGCAACGCATCTATAAGCCCTTGCGTTAAAGGAAGAACCATTTAACATAAACTAAAATCAGGTTTCTCATACCAATCAAGCCAATTTGTGAGTTGAAATGATAGGAAGCATGCATCTTTCAGTATTCCGTTCTTAATTCAAGGGTTCTTGGATTCTTCATTAGTTTGACGTAGTCTTTAATTTGCAGCTAAAATAAAAAAGTTAGAAAAAAAAGAGGTTCTACGAACTTAATACCTACTCGTGAAACTATGATACAATTCTGCAAATGATACATAAAAAAAAAAAAATACTAGGAGCGTAAGGGCTAACGTTTAATTCATACCGGTGGCTCATTACAAGGCAATCGAGGGAGCCAAATAGCTAGAAAGCATAAGTTGGAAAGAACCTTTCGTGTATCACAGTAAATAATTTCGCTTTGAGTTTATGCTTATCACTTGTCATTATCATATGAAGTTGACATGCGTCAAGTATAGGGGGGACAAAAATAATAACCCAAAATGAGGTTCATTTCTTTGAAAGTTGCTTCACGCAACAGCAATGCCCTGCAAAGGGTCCTCGACCAATTTGTTTGCTAAATTCTCAGTAGAATCCCCTGCATGAGGAATTGAATTTCTGAGGAGGTTTTGAATGTCCGCATCAATCAAATATTCGGTGTCCATTTCAAAATCTGTTCCTTGGCCGGTAGTAGCGGCGATAGCTTCTGACTCATCGGCACTGTGTGGTGGTTCTTGATCAGAATTTCTTTCAAGGATATCAGGACGGATTTTTGCTTCGGTCATGGTGAAGATGAATACGATACCAACTAATGCAGCTATGGACGAAATTATCCACGATTTGGTAGCGTCTGTACTGGTGGAAGACGAAGATTCAAAAGTCTCTTTTGTTGAAGAGTTATAGCTGTTGTTCTCAGAGGGACTATATCCAGTAAAGTTGGTTAAGGGTACCTTAATAGTCGAATTTGTCTTGTTGCTCACATTACTGATCTTTGCCGTAGTGTATCCTACTATGTAGTCTGTACCCGAATCATTTTGAGGGTTATCAACGTTTAAAAGGTCAAACCCTAAACCTGACAATAGCGGCATCTTCGCCTTCGAAGCAGTTGTAGTAATGGCAGTTGTTTCGGTAATAGTGGTCGGTGATGTGGATGTGGTTGTTTCAGTAAGGGTCGTTGGAATTGTCTTCTTTTTCACTTTTGTAGTGGTATCCCATTCTGTTTCCGTTTCTGTTTCTGTTTTCCACTTAGTTATGGTGGTAGTATCGACTGCTATTTTCTTGGTCATGGTAACCTCTTCCAACTCAGTCTCTGTGACAGTAGCCTTATCATGTTTGTATTTCGTTCTTGTGCTTACTTCGAACTCAGTTTCAGTAACGGTTGCTTTATCGTGCTTATAAATCACTTTAGTAACAGGCGTTGCAGTAGTTTGGGTTGCAGTTACCGTGTGTTCCTTTTTCCACTTCCACTGAGTTGTAGTTTCCCAATCTGTCTCAGTTTCAGTCTCAGTTTCCCATAAGGTCTTCGTAATCACTTTCCCCTTGCAATTTTCTCCGGTAAGAGTTTCAGTGATAGTGATCTTAATTGGCTTCCAACTCGTCATTATTCTTTTCTTCGGCTTATAACTCGTGGAAACGTACGTTGTGGTACATCCGTCGTCGGGACAGGGACCCTCGTCATCATCATCAACATCGTCGTCCTTGTAACGGCCCTTTTTCTCCTTTAGCTTCTTTAACTTCTCCCAAAACTTCGCATCGTGAACTTCATCGCCGTTTTCATCGATCAAAGCATCCAATCTCTCGCAATCCACTTGATCACAAGGGAATTCTCTCTTTTCAACGCCAGCGACCCAGACATTTTGCAATTGATATTTCGCGAATGTTAAAAAGTTACGGATTAATCTTTGCTTTTCCAAATCAAATAACGGCCGGTGAACATTTTCGTTACTGTCAACGAAATAACGCAACTCGGTGTTATCAACAACTGTAGGAATCTCTACCCCTTTATTTTTCGTCAATTCTTCATCCAACTGCTGTAGAACAATATTAGAAACACCTGAACTGGGGCAGTAAGCGCTAAAGCATTTTGCATTTAAACTAGAAATAATGCATTCAAGGCAACCACAGTTAGATTCCGTCTGCAAATTCCCCGATACTCTGACACATGCTGCACAACTTTCATTCTGCATATCAAATGTCGCCAAGATACATTGATCTAAACCTGCTGCGCATTGAGAGAGATCCAAAGCTCCAATTCTCGTCTCCAATTCTTTACATTGCGATATCTCTTGTTCAAACTGAGCTGCTACGAAGGCAACCCAAATTGTTGAAACCAACCATATAAGCTTCAACATCGGTACACTTTAATAAGAGACTGATATGCTCTTTAGCCGTATGATGCAACTTCTTATGAACATAAAGGAAATAACGAAAACTAGTGAAAGGTTTGCTGCTTTTCTGTTTTTAAATATAACCATATAACCATATATATATATATTTCTTAATAATAGCGGTGTAGATGGGCGGCTAATTAAATACTTCGAAAATTTCTTGCAAGAAAAACACAAATGAGAAGGCAAGAGATAACAGAATGTCTTACAAAGACAGAACTTCAAAGGGAATATCGGCAATACACCTAATCTGTGCACTCGCTGCTCTAAGAAGTGGTATCACTTGTTTCCTAGCAATATAAATTGAAGCGAGGTTCGAATGATCTACGGTGGTCTTGTCATATGACTGACACAAAAACAACATTTGTGATGATCATACTACGGGAATCTTAAGTGAAACATAAATCAGATAGGGCCAACGGCATCGCGTACCCCCTTGAACTACTGCTACTAGCTTATTCGATGGAACAGTTTGCTTATGGCTATAAAACTTTCGTTTGATGTCACTTTTCACAAGGCTAATACAGATTGGCTGAGAAGATGTGGAGTAACATCTAAATGGCGTGAATCACGTGACATTAAATTACCCGATTAGGGTAAATGTAAATACTATTCGAAAACGCACATCATATTGGTTTACACAAGATCGATATGCAACTGCTTTGGAGGTTCGAACAGTGAATAAAAAAAAAAATGGAAAACCCCACCATCCACCGGTAATCCAAGAAGTATACCGATACATACACATTGGTTACCAGGCTATTCGTTGAATGTACAATTGCGCACTCTAGGGAAACTGTTTGATTGTGGCTTAACTGTAATAGGATTGTAAGTGCAGAAGATCAAGTATGTCGACCAAATCGCCAACGAAAAGGCCACAGCAGGAGAGCCTGCTTTCTTCGAGTTCAAGCGTGAGCGAATCAAGGAAACGTCAATCAAAAAGGGACGATGCGATCAGAAGGAAGTTGGAGAATGATTTGTCCAAGAAGAAAGCTAGCAAGTCGCCAACAAAGAAGGGTCCGTACTCGGGAAAGAAGAGTAAAAACGGTTCCAGTCCTGGTACGGTTATGTCGTTGTCCCCATCGCAGCCTGTTGTGTGTAAGCCATCTGCCACGGTTTACGAAGCAGCTCAATTGATGAGTGCTAAAAGGGAGAACTGTATTCTTGTGGTGGATTATGACGAGAATACAAACATGGAGGATGATTCTGCTATCTCTGGAGCTTTGCTGGGAATTTTCACAGCGAAGGATCTTGCCTTCAGAGTCGTTGGTGCCGGGTTGAAGTCATCCAGTGTGACCATCGATCAAATCATGACACCACACCCACTATGTGCCACTTCGGATACTTTAGCATCAGATGCCCTAAATCTGATGGTTGAGCGTGGGTTTAGACATTTGCCTGTTATTGATGAGGAAACTCATGCTATTCTCAGTGTATTGGACATCACTAAATGTTACCAAGATGCCATGGAGAAACTGGAGAGAATGTATGAACATTCTAAGAAATTAAACGATGCTTTCAACTCGATAAGTAGCGAAATTGGGGGGCTTTCAGGAGGTGGTCAGCCATACGAAGTTGTTAAGTATTTCGAGCACATGAAAACCGTGATGAATGGACCAACGTTGGAATCGGTCCTACATGATGAAACTACAGTGCCTTCTTACGTAAGTGTTAAGACAAGTGTTCAAGAAGCAGCATCGATTATGAAGGACAATCACACTACTGCCGTCTTGGTCAAAAATGAGTTGAACGAGGTTTCTGGCATCTTCACGTCGAAAGATGTGGTTCTAAGAGTTATTGCTGCCGGTTTAGATCCAAAAACTGTTAGTGTCATTAGAGTAATGACTCCTCAACCCGACGTGGCACCAAAGTCAATGTCGATTCAACAGGCTTTGCGTAAAATGTTTGATGGCCATTACTTAAACCTTCCAGTTGTAGATGATGGCGACATTGTAGGAATTGTGGAAGTTCTAAAACTAACCTATGCAACCTTGTCTCAAATAAACCTAATATCAGACACAGAATCGCATGCTTCACAATCTCAGAGAAGCAGTGTACCAACAACTCCAAGCAAAAACCCGGTATCTGGCCCGGTCTCTGGGCCAGCCTGGAACAGATTTTGGAACGGTTTCGATTTGATAAACGATTCTTCTTCTGTAAACTCAGAAAGTGTGTTCAGTAACAGTCCACCAGAGATTTCCCAGGCTGAAATGAACCAGTTTCAAATCGAAAATGGGATGCAACTAAACGATTCTGTTTCCTTTGTGAATGGTGAGACTAGCTCATTAATTGGAAGTAGTCATATCACTTCTCAAGAGGAAATAAGAACTTCATTGCAGTCATTTAAATTCAAAACTTTAGCAAACAACAAAACCCACAGGGTATCCTTAAGGCCAATCGAAGGTGTCTCAAAGCTACTAGATTTGATCGTGGAGAAACTTGGGGGCTCAGAGGAAGTAGAGGTTCTTTATGTGGATGATGAAAATGATCTCGTTAGTATTACACACGATCAGGACTTGATCGATTGCGTTTTAGTACACAGAAACATGAATCTGGATAAGATTGACTTGTTGGTTCACTATAAATACGAAACTGTACCTCAAGATGCGGTAAACAAATTGATACAAAACAGATTCAACAAAAACGTATCACCTCATAAGAAGCAATCTAGTCATTTAATTCCTGGTATTTCGAACGAAACCCTTCTTCCAGCAGTTATCTTTGCACTTGGTGCCTCAATAGCCGTAATATTTACATTGTCCAGAAAGCACTGAAGTGGAGTTCTGGGCAACTATTAAATGTTAGAGTGTATCAGATAAAGTCAATTTTGTTCTGTGGTGTTTAGTTGATCTTACTATTGTTATAGTGACGTAATATATAAAGTATGTACAAGACGTAATTGGAGGTAGGGTTGGTCTAAAGATTTCGTAAAGTGGGTGACAAATACCTAGCTCAGTTTAATGCAATGAAAGAAGCCGTGATGGAGGAGAAACAAAAGGAGCCTTTGGATAGAATATTCAAAAAGATTATTCTCTTTTGGCCTTCTCGATGGCCTCTCTTTCATACTGAGCCTCTAAAGCAGCAACTTCTTCCAAGATCTTTTGTACCTTTTGTTTCTTGACAGACGGTTTAACGTCTGGTACAACATAAACATTTGGCGGGAATTTGATGTCAGAGAGATCAATGGCATTAGGTTCCGATTCCTTGAACTTCCCGAGCTTACCGCTTAATACTCTATTCTCAAACCATGACTTGAATTCTAATGGAGTTTGTAACCTTGTCAGTTGGTAATCTGGAATGATGTGGCCTGACTTACTTTGCAGGAGCTTAGTAAATCTAAACTTATCTACCAAGTTTTCGAAAACGCTTCCCAGTTGTTCTTCAGTGGGAGCATTGCCAAAGGTTTCCAAGTAACTCTCGGACACAACCTGTTCCAATTGCTGTTCAGTACTCACCTTGTCCTGAGATAACCACTGGTTGAATGGAACAGTTGCTAACTTCTGCGACCGGATCTGTGCTTCCTGCTTAGATAAATCAACACCGACAAAATCGTCGTCTGTCAATTGCAATCTCGTTACTGAAGAGCTCTTCACCTCGGTAGTTTTCCCGGACTCGATCTCACTAATAACTTCCTTGGTATCTCTTTGCAGCTCAGGTTGAGCAGGTACAGCTGGTGTATCCTTGTTCTTGTTTCTTCTAAACCACGATAGGAAATCTGCACGAGCAGCACCTGAAGTGAACTGTCTTGATGCACGTACCATTGGCACGAACCTTGCCGTTACCATCTCTAATTTCTTTATATCACTGCACAAGAAGAACGAGAAACCGCAATTAATGATGTGGTTCTTACGACTCGTTTAGAAACCTGGCTCTCGGGCTGATGATATAGATTCTTTTCAATTAAAGTCACTAAATTTGGTGTTCCAGAGCTTCTTTCATTGAGTTCACAGTTTTTCCATTGAAATTTTTCAGTTATTCGATCAACAATTTGTACTTAAACTTCACTGGTTTGTACGTTAAGAAAACTACAAGAAGACATCACTTCTCCGCCTAACTTACATCTACTACCACCCACCCCCACGGTAACTTGGTAAAAATATGTTGAGACATGAAGCGCTGAGTAAAGCTGCATTGAATTCCTACCCTTGTGCTGTTCCAAGATGCACTGACCAGTTAGACTATTATTGGTTACCCTGCCACATGCCATTTCGTAGTAAAAACCCACACACCCGACCATGAAGCTCTTTTCTTAAGTCTATATATTATGTGGTACTGACTGTTATCAGTCACATATAAGAAGTGTTCGATAAATCTGTTGAGAGTAAGCAGCCAGTAGCATACCAAGAGAAGTTTCAGTACTATATATCATTATGGGAAATGCGTTGAGCTGCTGCTTCCGCCAAGACAGCGACGAAAATGACCCATTATTGCAGGAGCAAGATAGGTACGGCTCTCAAGCGCAGCTAGATTATAACGAAATGGAACAACAGCAGAAGGAAAGAGTGCTGGAGCGAGAACGAGAATTGACCGAGATAGTAAATAGTACGAACGACAAGCTTATAGACATTGGAATGATCAGTAATAGTGGCATTGTCGCTTCCTCGCACGACCTAGATTCCGCTTCTATGCAGGAACAAAGAGAAACTTTGCGTGGTGTACCCCTAACTATGCTTCCTAGCTCTGATATAAGTAAATCTACAAGAAGGTCTGTTCAGAGTTTACACAAGAGATACTTCGACACATTGGAGAAGAAACTCACTGTGAAGTATAGTAAACCGCTAGTTGCTGACATCGACTCGTGACTCAAAGCTTTGCATTTCTGCCGTTATAAACTTTCTTAATTCACAAATTCTCGAATCGGGCTGGGTCACTATTAACGGCAAGCATACACGGAATCTGGAATTTCTGATAGTTCAAAGGTTCTTCAGTTCGAAAACAACATAGGATACTTAATTTGTAGAATGAAATTGTACATATATAGGCATAACAATAGACGTTGGACGTTTAGATCGGCTAGAAGACACAATTAAGTTCTGTAAGGGAGACCTGCTTTAGAATTTTCGGAGAAAGGATTTTTATTTGGCATTTTCTCTTGCAGTTTGACGAATTTGTTTTGTTTTGGAAGGAATATATTAAGACACACGATGGCTGGGAAAAGAAGCAGATCGGAAGAACCTAGTGAGGATCCTGAACATGGGGATACGAAACAGAGCTATGTACCTAGATATACGCCGGGGAAGCGTCCTAGAAGTGGTACTTTGCCGAAGGTGGATTACGTACATCCGTTAGACCCTACTGAAGAACTCATCACGGATTTGGACTGGACGATTCCTAAGTTGAATCTGTTCATAGCGTTCACTTTGGATAATCTAGTAGATGCGCACAAGACTCTATTTAAGCATTTCATTAAATTGCCGAGTAGAAAGTTTCATCCTCAGTACTATTACAAGATCGACCAACCAATTTCCATAAACGAAATCAAAAGTAGGGACTATGAATACAATGGTGGTGAGACTAAATTTTTGCTGGATTGCGAGTTAGTCTACAAGAACTGTTTGGCATACAACGATCCAGACTGTCTTATTGTGAAAAATGCAAAACAAGTGGTTTACTTCATCAAAAACGAAGTACTTAAGGTAAAAAACGCTACGAAGAACTTTTTAGTTAACGACGACGTCAAAACGCGTCTGATCTCGACTTATGAGACTTTGCTCAATGTCACGGATAAAAAAATGGTCGAGATCTTGGAAGAGGATGAAGCTGTCAAATCTGAGCCAGCCCTCATCGAAAATTTAGATGACACTTTAAGGATTTGTCAACCTTTCCTTGAATTGGTCGATAAGGATGAATACCCTGAGTACGAAGAGGTGATTCGCCTACCAAGCTCATTAAATATGGTGAAAAACAATTTGGAGCTTGGATATTATCATAAAATATACGATTTCGTCACAGATGTTAACATCACTTTCCAGAATGCACTAATTTTTAATGATGAAGATACCACTATTTACAGCGATGCGTCGAAACTAATGAGATGTTTCAACGCGTTGATTCAGAAAAGATTTTTCCCTGATTTAGAGACTGCAAGAGAAAAGGGTGAAATTACCTTAGAGTATGACAAAATTGAATACAAACAGTTTGTCCAAGAAGAAGAGGAAGAAGAGCCTATCCTTTCCGATGATGATGAAACGAATGAGGAATATAACCATATAGAGGGCTTGGGAAACGGATACAATCGCGGACTGATGTCAAGAGATTACCTTTTAGGACCTTCGAAAACAAACAAAACTGCAGACTCAAAAGCTGATAGTAGTGAATCTGATAAGCCACTGCCATTGAAGTTTAACATACTTCCTGTCATAAAGAAGCACAACATTGAAGCTAAATTGAGCCCAGAGCCTTACAACGTGATACAAAAGATTCAAATTTCTTCCTCCAGAAGCTTTTATGAACAATCAATACGGCCATTGAAGGGAATGTATCAAAATGCGGACAATAATTCGTGGTTTGAGTATATTTTTGCAGATGGTTCTCTATCGCAGAATAGTAACAAATATTCTATCACGTTGCCTCCAAAACAGAACTCTGTCACTTTTATTTCGCATTTGAGTTCTCCGGTCTCTGAAGAAAACCCTGCCACCTTGATAGCCAACAAAGATAGGGTAAATCCTATACCAGTTTTAAATGGAGATAAATTTGACGAGAGCAAAGCAAGGTATGACATAAAATTGGCAGAGGGCTTGAACACCGTCACTTTTTCCATCAAGAACCTAGAAAGCGATAGTGTCGAGACTGCAAATTTTTGGCTTAGTGTCCTACCTTAGATTAGCTACTATGTACCGTCGTTGTAATAAAAAACCACTACAGAATTAATAATGACAATTTAATCTAATGCTTACTGCAATCACAATGCTAATACTTTGTTAAGTGTGGTCAACAATATACAACGATGTCATCCCCATTAAGAACAGTATGCGATTTTTCTTGACCCACGTCGTACAAATCAATCTTCAACTTTCCTGATGTAGCCAACTGTAAAAGCGATAAAAATGCATTGCAAGCTATTCTTTTCGTAACGGAAATGACCTCTTGGTCCTCCTCCTGACTTAACTTGCTCGGAATAATGTCTTCAAATAAAAACTTCCTTGAATAGCCGGGGAAGGTCACGGTCCTTTTGCCAACCTCTTTAGCTCTTTCCGAAATATATCTGAAAAATTTCTCAGTTTGTCTATCATGAATGAACGCCAGCTGTTGGTTTTCATTGAGAGTCTGCGTAAGTGAGTCCGATCCTGACAAGAAATCACCTGAACCGCTGTCACCTCTTAACCCTATTCTTCTCTGCTGCTCATATCCCCTTAGGTCTTCAAGGCTGTCTAAATCGGCAGTGTAAACCCTATTCACGTTTCTTCCGAAGCTTGAAGGAGGTATATCTAGCTCCATGTATTCAGGGTCATCCATCGGCATATCCATGAATTCATTGTATTCATTTATTTGTTCAGGAAGGTTGTTTAGATTAAGCCTGTTCGAATCACCGCTACTGGATACATTAGCAAAGTCCATTCTCCTTCCATGTTCTAAACTCAAAACACTGCTTGATCTCGAGACATCTCCTGTGGAATGCATAGCCCTACCTTTTCTACCTTGCTGAAAATTGGTGGAACTAAACGGTTGAAAGATCTCTGCATACAAATCCAATACATGGGATGGTTGGTCTTCGTCAACAAACAACTGTTTCCAGTCTGGTATGACCGATTTTCCTCTCGTTAACTTTCTGGCATGCAGTTGTTTCATTATTTCGACGTAGTTTTCATGATTGTAGCGAAGTGTGTCAGTCAATTGACCAATGCTGTCATCGATTTTGATTTTCTGAAATGAATTGGCCACCTTTTGCCTTTTCTGTGGGGGACTTCTGGTATTTGCATCATTTTCTTGCGGATCATTTCCATCCTCATCCTCATCCTCATAATCAAGACCCAGTCTCCTTTTCATTTCTGCCAAGTGAGTATCTGAAGTCTCTGCTTCTTCGAGACGTGGCATGTTAAGGTCTATTCCATGCGTGGCATCATTATTGTAATTTAAACCGAGGTCGCTATTCACTGCGCTCAAGTTCGCAGCCTCTGATTCGTTGTCGGTCAACACTTCATCGAGTCTGAAATTTAGTTCAACGTCAATGGGAGCCAAGTCGTCTTCTTCGTATTCATCTGCGTCAATTCCGTAACGAAGTCCTTGTCCGCTACTCGCTGTGTGTGCTCTTGACCTGGCGTCATAGTAAGGCTCGTTGCCAATTTCCATTTCTCTCCACATGTCGTCCTGTCTAATGGCATTTTTATCGGCAATTCCAGAACCATTGGCAGTATTCACTAAACCGGTTCCATTATTTCTAGCATCGCCGTTAAGAAGAGCGTCTAGATTACTGTCCATCTTCAACCGCATCACCATATCAAAATTGGGGTCGTCCTGCAAGAAATTATTAGCGGTTTTAGTAATAACCTGACTCTCCACCAATTTCGATCTACTTTTATTACTGGATCCGCCAGAATGACTGCCAAGAGGTTTCAACCCTATCCACTGCCTTTGTACGGCATCCCTCAAATTATGCACGTCCGCTAAAATAAATCCCGTTTTTCGCTCATAACAGACAGTTACACCATATAATAATTGCCCTGTATGACGTAGAGGCATCGACACTTGCTCAGAAGCTAAGATCTGGCATGTGTTCGGAATAGAGACCTTCACAATCTCTTTTTTCTTGACGTTCACCGAATGCGATGATCCTAAACTGGACAACAACCACACGGTTGCTATGTTCTGGTCCTGAGCGATTCTGACACCCACCTCTGCCATCTTATAATAATTATATACGAGTAAGCTGCTCTCAGCGCAGCGTTCTATGTTGAGTGAGTGGACACTATTTGAATATCAAAGTTCGTGTCTTCTGTATTGCTCAGCTCACCAAATGTCAGAGAGGATCCTCAAAAGAACTTATGAGGCTCTCTATTTAAATACTAAAGTTTAGCCGCTGAGCACCCTTTAATGTTAGTTTTGGGTTAAAACACGAACGATTCAGTCCGTGCGAAACTATTGGGATGCATATCACGTGACACGTATTTGGCTATTCTAGTTAACGATAGTAAGCCAGACAACGTTGATTACAGTATGGTGCCAACTAAGGTAACAGTGCATGGAATAAGGTATACAGAGAGCAAACCATTGTAGTATCGAGTAGTCTTTGGCTAGTAATTCTGCACAACTGCTTCTTTGGTCAAACAGTACATGATATAACTGACAGATATAATACTCAACCATGGATAGCAGCAAAGATGCAGATAATCGGCCTGTACTGTTTATGGGCACTCAAACCGAGAACCTAGACTACATGTACGAGCTGGTTCACGAACTTTCGGGTCAACTGAGGGAGAATGAAAAGCTAAGGGAAGCTATTTTAGAAGACGTTGATCTTTTATCTAGGCAATTGAATCGAGGAATCGCGAATGTCACTGCGGATGTTAACGTAGCACAACGGTTTATCGATCAACGGTTGAAACAGGAAGTGCAAGATTCAAGGGGATTGAGTGAGAAGAGATTGGATGAGAAGTACATCAGTAATCAAAATCCAGACCAGGGGAAGTCAAATAAACAGGAAGACACTGTCGATAGTGAAGATACTTTGGGCCACGTGATCAAACAAAATGAAAAGCTGAAACAAATCCTCCTGACCCAACAGAAACGTAACGCTTTTGCCCTTGGCGCGCTACGACATCATGACGAAGGGTTACAAAAGTGTGTTGCAATGCTACGTGATGAAATATACTCTCACCATATGGCTATATTATCGCAAGCGAGAGATTACGCAGAGAATCGATTATTTAAAGCGGAGGACTCTCAGTTCGATCAATATTTGAGGTCGGTATCGGACCTCCAACAGCTTCTCGATATTTGTAAACTCTATAGAACACTTCTCAGAGCACACTCGTAGGTCAACATAATAGTGGTATCAACATATATGAAATTATAACAGTTTTAATTCTTTTTAAGTAATAAGTACAAAAAGTGAAGAGCATGTTGTTGAAGTTGATAACAGGGCTCTTTGATGTTTTGAGAGACCCTCAACGCTCTTTTGCCTTTCCAAAGTTATACACCACACCGCTCTGCCGATTTTGTATTCAATTCGGCCAAATGTTTGATATGCAAAATATCGGAGTCAGAATCAGTCCTTCGATTGGGAGCCAGTATCGATTCTGGGCGATGGCGAGAAAAGTGTGTGCACGTAGTCCCCCATGTTAAAATTGGGAGTTTTCAGTAAGGATCCAATCTTTGATTGAGAATCATTCAATTGATCGGACGTCATTGATGCAGCTGATAATCCAATTCTGGAAGGTGTTCCTGGCGCTAGTAGTTGCTGATCTTCTGTTGCTAGTTTTCTTCTAGGAGAAGTGAACATCGAAGCCGAAGGAGATTGCATCAAGTCGTGTATGCTATTGGATGGGATCATGACTGGCTGTTTGAAAGTTGATTGTGGAGAACTGGAAGAAGCTCTTTCCTTCATATGCGACAACCTCACGATATCATTTAACTGTGATTCCGGTCCCACAGTGGTTTGATTGACGTATGAACTTGACATTGGAGTAGACGGTATTCCGTGGTTCACCATAGAGCCTCCATAATTGCTGGATGCACTCGGCCTTCTCCCATTACTTGTTTGATTGTTAGAGGCGTATGGACTTGTTGCTAGATACATCAACAGATCTGCTCCTTCCTCGTTGACGACCTTCGAGCCACCACCGTATTGAACAGAGCTCGATTTCGGCGTTGATGGAATTTCAGGCAGTGAATTATCATCCGCAATTTTTGCACCATTTGGAACACTCAAATGATCGGCACCTGTATTTGCTGACTTGTTTTCCCTGTCTGTCGCGTTAAATGATGTATAGTTATTTGAACCTCCGTTAGAAGCATTGGCCCTTGATGGTGGTTTCATTGCCGACCTCCTAGTTGGAGATTCCAATATGTGATTGGGCTTCGATACTGATCTTGCTCTGGACCTTCCGGCAGACGTGGGGATGTTTACTGAATCGGGGCCTGAACTGGTGCCTTTTTTATTCTTGGATCCCGATATAATACTAGCAGGAGCGCTTTTCTTGGGTGAAGCAACTTTACCCAATCCCAGCTTGAGCTTTCTGGCCATCTGGGCCAGTTCTGCCCTTTCCAGTATCTTATCTGCAAGCTCCTGTTGTTTCTTGGGAGAAAGTGAAGACATTATAAACAAATGTTGGTAACTTCCTTTATCTTGGCTAAAAGCTTTTAACGTTCCTGACTTCTTATAAAATCTCTTCGTACCCCTAAAAATTTGCGAAATATTCCCAACTAAAGTTCCAAAAAATCCTCAATGTTGCTTATTGGTGTCAGACTATCTTTACAGGGTCTCAAACGGATGTATTTACCTTGATATCTCTACTTCTTACCACTTTCACTCTTCGCGTTAGTCTTTATTCCTAATTGGAAAACGTAATTAATATTGGTGCCTGCCTTTAAAACCCTCTAAGAAATTTATCAATCGAAAAGATGAAAAGAAAAAAAAAAGCAGCTATGTATAATTTTGATAGTTTAAGAACAGCAGCAGCAACAGCAGCAGCAGTTTCCAGTGGTTAGTTGTATCGGATACCATTTCTTCAGAAATAAACAAGGTACGCTGTTAATTAAAATTGCTGCCAATATGAATAGATTCGGTTTGGTTGCCCGTAACACTATAAAAAACGGAATCAAGAGCTTAAGGCCAATTTCAAAATCGTCAGTGGCAATTTGCTATCAAACACACCGTCAATTGGGGAACTATACGTACGGGCTAAGACAGTTCCACGCGGCTGTGCGACAGTTCAACGAAGCCGAAGATGCCTCTACAAAGTTCAAGCATTTGGGTAACATGCAGGTTGATAAACCCATGTTAATGATCGCATTCACATGTAAGAAATGTGATACCAGGTCATCGCACACAATGTCAAAGCAAGCATACACAAAGGGGACTGTACTCATAAAATGCCCGGGTTGCCAAAACAGACATCTCATCGCAGACCACTTGAAAATATTTAACGACGATCACATCACTATCGAAGACATTATGAAGGCGGAAGGCGAATCAGTCTCCTTAACTACCGACGATCTCGCCTTTGAGGACATTCCAGATGGTCTAAAGGATGTCATTGGACACTATGCAAAGGATGCTCCCGAAGGTATCAAGAAAAAACTGGATAACGAAAAAGTCCATCAGCTTACGGATGGAAAGAAATAAGATATCAGCTTTGCATTAAAGATTTCTGTCTCTGAATTCCACGGAAGATCTCCAACACGCACATCGTGCATTACTTGTATATATTTATGACAATCTTCGTGCTTCAATGTGCTAGGGTAAATTCCTGAGTCGTCCATCCTTCCACTTCAAGAAGTGAACAGAATTCTACTTACCCATTGTCAATCAGTCTTTCCCAGTTATTGTTTAATCCATCCCATTTCCACAACCATTGAGTCATACAAAAAACGGCGCTGTGGTACCTCGTGAACTTCTTGTGTCTTTTCCACAGTACTCATTTTACAGCTTTTTCTTTTATTCATTGGCGATCAGCACTTTCTTTTTGTCTCATATCGAATGAATATCGAAAAATTATAGCTTCTACATACATAGAGATTAATTATTAAAGTCCATTATATAAGTCAATCCATCTACTGTCTTAGTTGAAAGTGAGTACTTCATTGATCTTTATATGGTGTATTGAAGTATCTCTGGATAGGTAAGTGATATATCTAATGAGAGGGCTACAGCTATTCGGCGGAGACAGTAAGAAAAGTGATGAAACCGAAATTTCATTACTAGATCATGAAGAGTCATCCTCCATACCTATTGGGCCGCATCTTTTGAAGTTACCAGACAAACTGCTGGAAAGAATATTGGAGAACCTTGACCTGCCGACATATTTGTCATTGATACGAGTGAACAAACAGTTGTATCAACTAATATGCGAAAAATTCCTGTTCAAATATGTGGTTTTGACTAATAAGACGGCGTTATTGAAGTTCAATGCTTTGATTGAATGCAAAACTTTGACTCTGAGAAAGGACATTAGCTATTTGGTCAAAACTGTTGAATTTGTTAATCCAGAATATCACGACTCGCTTTTCAAATATAGCAAATACTATAGCACGGGCTTTGCTGACACTGTGATAGGTGGCTCGTATGCGTTCAGCGAAAGACAGGGAAGATCCGATGATATCAGAGCGTCGTCCAGATCTGCATCGGTGTCTTCCACAAGGTCTAAAACAAAGCAGGACTCGTCCGCCACTCATTCTCAACTTTCCAAGCTCGAGTCTAACTTTAGTAACTACACATACATTGAATTGATGTTGAACATTATTGATTCTTTACCAAATGCCTCGCATATAATCCTTTCGCAGGTCGAACAGCACTTCAAGATCCCATTGTGGTACTCAGTTTTGAATGATGGATCGAAGGATTTTTTCAAGAAGATCATCAAAGGACAAGGTTCTATGACAGTAGAAGATTTGAGATCATTCAGAGTATCGAACAACTGGATTAGGGAGTACGAAAATACTTTCCAGTCTTTGTCAAGATTCAAGAAACTTTCTATCAAGGCCAAGACCAAATTAGTTTTAAGACCCAACTTACTTTGTTGTTTCGGTGTTTTTGATGAGCTAATGTTAGAAAATATCACCATAACAACGGAATCAATTGATACTCCATTAGAATATTTGCCATTGTATATGCGGATTGGACGTGACAAGTGCTTAGATCTACATCTTCCAATACAAGCTCTCACATTGAAGTCATGTGTCATTCAGGCTGGAAATGGTTTGATGAGATTAATGTACTCATACTTCTTCCGGGTCAGAAAATTGTCGTTGTTTAACTTACAGAGCAAGTACGACCTTCTTTTGATCAATTGCTTTGGTTCTCTTACCCATCTGACCATAGACTGTAACAGTAAATGTTTTATTGATGTTAAGCCAACCGATGAATCATATTATTTCCCAGTTGAACCGGTCCAGGACGATATGGATGATTTGAAAACACTGATTGAGCCTCGAAGAAGTACCAAACTAACGGCTCCTCCTCCAACTACGCCAGTCGTTGTTGTACTTAACAACAATGAATTAGTCAATGCTGAAGCAAGCGTACCTCGGAAGCCCGCTCTTTTAACCATAGAGCAAGCGTTTTACTTCAAATCTTCATGCATTTCTCCATTCCACTCTTACTTCCACCACTTCAAAAAACTTTGGGAACGGATCCCAAAGTCAGGAGTGCATTTAACAATCGTCAATATCCCATTTACAAATGTGTTTCCGTTGATCCCTGAACTTGTGTGGGAGCGATTTTTGACAGGCGATCAAGATACTCTCTGTGATGACTCGGATGATGACCAAGATATAGAGGAATATTGGTGGGATGCAAAGATCAAAGAGTACCTAGAATTGACAACACGCCATTCAACTGGTATTGACGATTCTGACGAGGAATTCTCGTCCAAGAAGTGGAATGACTACAATAGAATCAACTCATTCAAGGATATTCCAAATGTTAATGTCTGGTATTTTTTAAAGCTCATATCCAAATTTCAATCCGTCGAGATTCGTATGCTAAGGCAATGGCTGTTTTGTACACCCCGGACAAGATACGATTGGGAACTCCTGTTGAAACCTGTTTTGAACGGCAAAGTCCCTGTCAAAGTGAAGGATAATGCAGGATATTTGTTATACTCTTACGGAAATTCTAAAAACAAATGACTGAAACAACATCTAAAATAAGCCCAAGTGCCATACTACAACCTATGATTAAGTTCGTTGTGGAGAGCATCAAGGTGCTAGCTGAATTTGAATTCTTGCTCTCAGGTTCTGTCAGTTTGACAGAGTTTATCTCGTTAACAATGGAGAACTTTGGAATTTTACTCAACGGATTTCCTTTTGCGTCAAAATACTTGCTATTGCAAACTAAGTCTGCTTTGTCCAAATCCACATATTTCCCTCTTTCACACTTTACACCTTTTCTAATGAATTCCGCTGCCATCTTTGGAACAACTTTGGCCGTTATATCCAAATTGGTATATTTATTATAACAGTTAGGGTTGTTCTTAGCGGCCCTGGATGTAACCTTTTCTTGGATTATTCTTAGGTCAGCTACTGTTGGGTGTGGGGTCTTTGTGTATTGGTTTTTGAGAGCATCGAAGTCTTCTAAAAGATACACATCGCTGGTTTCTTCATCGACCGAAACTAGTCCATAATTGTTTGTTTCTTGCGTAAATTCATACACCAACCCCCCACTAAACGTGTGATACATTTTATCTGAGTATAGTGTCGGTATCTCGCCAAATTTCCTGGGAGTTACCTCATTACATCCAAATTCGGAGAAGAACACTGGTTTGGAATAGTCCTTGTATGCGTCAACCAACTTATCGTATCCCGAACTCTGGAAGTCTTGATCACCGCACCACTGGTAAGAGTTGACACCATAAAAGTCGACTGATGAATCGTGGTTTCCTTGGTCCTCGCACTCTAGGTATTTGGATAACGACACTCTATATTTTAAATCGTCTGCGGCGGAATAACCGACAGGAATTACTCGAGACGAGTGCGCTTTGATGTACCCCTTGATATCAATCACTAACTGCTTGATATATGGTGGTGTTCTCTCAGCAGACCTTTTGTCGTTTATTATCTCGTTCCCTGCAATAAAACCCAATGTATTATTATAGGAAGAAAACTGTTCAACCACTTTGAATACGTGTTCCAAATAGACTGGATTATAAGTGGTCCACGGTTCATATCGGTTCAAATGTTGATTTGTCAAAGGCGAGTTGACATCAAGAATGAGATAAATTCCAGCACTTGCTAGCATCGTCATACATTTATCATGATTTAGATCTGGATTTAATGAGTATACACGAACGGCATTGATTCCCAAATTCTGGAACAACGGTATGTCCCTGGCACAAACAGAAGTATCAGATAAAGGGTCTTTGTCTTCTGTGAAATCGCTTGATCCGCCGGGCTGATAATCGATACCTCTTATGAAGAATGGTGCATTACTGACAGAATCGTAAAAATGCTTTCCTCTAACTTCAATCGGATTGATTTTCCCCAAAACCAAGCGAATACAAACAGCGATAACTATTATTGATCTGAACATCTCGTTGTTGTATCTAACCGTCGATTGTTTACTTGTTGAGCTCCAGTATTTAATTACTTGAGTGTGAGCTATGCATCTCTGTTTTGATTTGAAAGGTTTTTGTGTTAAAATAATTTTTATTCTGTCGCTGACGCGGTAGATTCCATCGATATGTAAATAAAAGCCGCTTTTAGATGGCAAATGAAGTTAAGGGTTTCTGATGTCACCGCTGTTTGTATATACCAAAGCTCAGTATTGAGTTTATCTTAATATTTTATAACCGAAGTACAGTTTCTTAACACAAACTCAACATTCGAGTAACAATGTGTGCTTTATATTATGTTGAAGAACGTAATGTGTATGAAATTATTTAAAGAATAAAGAAGGTGAACTCATCGAAAGTTGGGTATATGTAGCCCTGTTCTGTAAGGGTCTGGCAGTACATTCTAACATCATCTTCAAGCATATTCAAAGATTGGGCAATTAATTTCGTCTGTACAGAAAATGAGTTTGAATCCTTACCAGCACATTGTGCTCTGATGAAGTCCAAAACCTTTTCGGTTGCCGACTTTGGTGGTTCGTTGTCCTGTACGAATAAGCCATTTGTCTCTGTGTTGGCACCGTCTGTACCATTTGAACCCACATTCAAGTTACCGTTAGCCACAGCAAATGCCTTCATGACCTCAAGATGATGTGCGAGAATTTCGTTGAAGGAATCAATATGCTTTACCACAGCGTATTGTACGTTCATTTTCCCACTGAACTCCCTCAAAGAAGCATAAACCTTGATGTATTTTCCTACAGAATAGTCTTGCGCCACTTGCGAGTTGTAATCACCATTTTGTTCCCCTTGGGATGCGTGTGACATGTCGCCACTATCATTTGTCCATTTCCTGAACTCAATTTGACCGGTACCGTCCTCTACTGTAAGAGTCACATTCGATGTGTTATCAGCGACGTTTCTGATGACACCAACGAATGAGACATGGTGAAGCTCTTGGCCCTGTACAATATATGGCCCGTCTTGAATCTGTTGCTTAGCGGCTTGCATTTGTTTAACTGTCACAGGAGTTAATGTGTTGGCATTTTGTCCGCCAGTATTAGGCCTCGAGGATTGACTTGGATCTGAGTTATCAAATCCACCTGCATTGATGTTGGAGTATTCGTTATATGGCTGATAAGCTAGGCAGAAAATGTGAGACAGATAATGATATATCGTTCGAAATGTTAGTATAATATTGGATGTTGAGCCAGAAAAGTTGCATGAAAAAGAATCTTTTACATACTGGTCATTATTACGGAACTTGGTTAGTCTCTGTCCTTCTTGTGAGTTCTCGAACGTTTGGATTCCTGTCCTAATCCCTACTGGTGATTACTTTCGCCTTGTGTGAAGTTGAAATATTTGCTTCTACTATTATTGTAAGTTACGCGTTTTTCCTTTCAGAAGATGCTTCGTGTTTGGCGGGGTAACACAAATAAAGGACTGTGCCGTGTATCCAACTGTATGATAAGGCTAAGTACGTTTGGCACAGGAAGACCAACTTAATATAATAATCGCTGTGATGAGTTGATATGTAACTAAGTACTTGATGCTAGGTAATTATATCTCTAATCTCTTCTCTTTCTTTTCTTGTTCTTTAATCTCTCTTTTTCCTTAGAGGATTGATGACCTGAATTGTCATTCAGTGGGATGGCAAGGTCATCACCGGCGAGACCAGACTCGGTATTGAAGACTTTCTTTCTCCATTCCCTTAGTCGCCTGCTCTTAGTAACCTTTCTTCTATCCTTTGCGGTGAGCTCTTTTGGTCTATATGGTGCGAATTTCTTCAAACCGATAAACTCATTAAGATCTGTATCATCTGCGGTGAAAATTTCACGCGTAGTCAATCCGAATGATTCTGGAGAAACTTCACGGTATCTGAACCTGACTTCGGAGTCTATCTCTTTCGAGCGTCCTCTTTCTTCCTCAACCTGTTCTACCAAATCTAATTTACGGTCATCAACGGCCTTCTCTACCATCTCGTGTAGTTGCCTCTTGTCCTTCTTTTTGTCTCTTTTCTCTTGTATCTTTTCCTTCTTTGACTTCTTCTTTTTTGGCTCTTCTGCATCTGAAGTTTCGTCATTTCCATCACTCTCATTTTGTTCTTCATCCTGTTGTCCTTCGTAGAATTCACCCATGATTTCGTCATCATCTTCCCACGTTGGCTTACTTTCTTGGTTGTAAAATTCGTCGTTGAAAATGGTACTGATAACTTCATCCCATTTTCCATCTTCAAAGTTACCATTTAACAAAGTGTCGGTCAATGCTTTGACGTGCTCCTTCTTTATGTCAGCACCGTATTCCTTTTTCACTTGTTCCAGCACATCAGTAAGCTGGTTAACCTTCTCCTTTTTCTTCTTTTGGACGGCCTTTTGCTTGTCTTCTTCGATTTTAGTCTTGGCAGCCTTCTCCTCATCTCTCTTTCTTCTACGAGAAGTATTATCTGATCTTCTAAGAGTAGCTTGAGTACGTGCATAAGACACAATTTCTGCAGCACGAGGATCTTCATAACGGAAATTGTAGGCATTTTCGAAATCTTCGACAGCCTCTTGGAACTCCTCATCGTCCTCTTCTTCTGCGTCAGGAGCCCGATCCAAGTCAATCACTCTGTCGCCTTTCTTTGGAATCCAAGCCTGTTGGTTAACAAACTCATCCAAAAACTTTTCGTCGTCAACTTGTGGATCTGGAAGCTTGAATTCGTTAGCACTTTTGCCCTTCTTTGGCTCCTTCTTCTTCAAGAAGTCGCCTTCATCATCATCTGCCTCGTCTTCTTTTTCATCTTCATTGAACGCATTCTTGATCTCACTCAAAAGTTGAGTTCTTTCTTCTCTTTGTTGAGATGCAAAAGATTGTTTCCCATCAACAGTTTGGAATTCCAGTTCATCTTCTTCTTCGTCATTGACATTACCGTTTAGCAGGTTCATTCTGTGATAATCTTTCAAGTAAATGGGTTTCTGCTTCTCAGTTCTTGTCAATTTCTCAACTGCTTTTTCGGGCTCCTCGAAAAATTTCACTTCTGGATTCAGAAGCTTGTCAGTTTCATTGTTTTTGATGGCATCTAAAACTTTTTGGATCCCCTCCTCGACTTCTTCAGTAATCAGTTCACCGAAATCGTCCTCATCTTCTGAGCTGGAACTATCTTCATCGTTGTCATCTTCAGCGACAACCTCTTTTTCGGCAGGCTTCTTCTGTTTGGACTCTTTTTTCACGCTCGAGACATCCTTGTCCTCGCCCACAATATCAACAGCTGATTGCTTCTTGGATTCGGTTTTTTGCACAACAGGTTCTTGCTTCTTAGTGGCATCTCTAGCCTTTTTAGCAGCAGACTTCTTTCTAGGCATTTTCAGTTGATCGGATCGCTTGTGTTACAGATTTTCCACAGTAGTATTTGTCGATAGAAGAACGATCCACAAGTTCAAGAGTACAATCGATTCAGACCTGACCGTATCCTTCGTTGGAATCATTTATATACATGTCGACACTGATGCGATGAGGTAGATGCGATGCGATGAGATGGAAGTTAAAACTTTTGTTTAATGTCTGACTACCAATAGGAAAAAAAAGAAAAAAGAAATACACGTGACCCATAATGATAACTTACCACTGGAATCATACCTAACGTACTTAATTTGGAACATACAGCCAACCCAAAAGTGCCCTATACAAATTGACCGGACATGTCAGACCTGCAATACTGCTGCAATCTGTAAGGCCGACAGTGTTAGTCCGCAAACTGCCACAATTGTGATGAGTCGTAAGAAATTACCGTACCTTTTCATTTATTTGATGGGAAAATAAAGGAAATTCAACAACTTTACTTTGGAAGGAATAGAGATTTAAAGGCTGGTATATTTTTGTGAAGGGAGAAAGGATTTCTCCCAGCATCTCTCACTAACGATCAGAATCCGTTGAGGGATCTGCATCAAAAAAGACAACAGCAACGAATTTATACAATGGACACCTCGCATGAAAGACTGTTTAGCTTGCCCTTCAAGCTACCAACCTCAGTGTCAGCAAAAAAGGTTTGCGTGTATCTAGCGGGTGCTCTATACGGTGCAGGTCTTTGGTCATTTTTGGATTGCGTTTTATATTCCAAACATGCTAATGGATCCGATTTACATATTTCCTTCGTTGATTGGATCCCAATGTTGTGCAGCGTGCTGGGTATGGCCATTGTGAGTTCAATTGAAAAGAATAGATTACTACAAGATGCCCTATCTTCAGGAACACTGACTGGATCTCAATCTACTGCATGGCAGGCCAGAGTAGTACTCTTTTTAGGGTTTTCATTACTAGCAAGTGGTATTTCTGGCTCTTTAGTCGTTTTAATTGTCAAGTTTTTATTGAAGGATTACTCCTCGTATCCAACATTAGGGATGGGGATTAACAATGTGCTCGCAAACTTCGCTATACTATTAAGCTGTACCATACTATGGATTGGTCAAAACGTTGAGGACGAATACAACTACTCGCTGACCTTATGATATACTAGCCGATCTGTTAAGGGAGGTATGATCCTTCAGTTTCAAATAGTGATCGTTTATATAATAGCGTATATGTATATGTCTACATGTATGTATATGTGTATCATTTATCTCTCAAGAGATTCAAAATATGTCTTACACGCAAACTTTTGATGCCAATCATTCTTGTGTCTATTGAATTACGCGTAGACGAACAGCGGTTTCGTTCGGTTAGAAATGGATTCAAGCGGCGGGCCTAATAATATGCATGTTTGGAAATGAGTAGTACGATTCTGAACAGTTGGAGCAGCAGTTTGCAAAGGAAAGAAAGTCTAGTTTTATGAGAAGAGCAAGTACGCAACGGTTTGCCAACTGAATGGTAAATTTGCCATTCGTGGCAGGTCGGTGACGTACAAGAGAGTAAAATTAATAATACTATAATAATAATAATCGTAACATAATGAGTTAAAGGAACACAACCAGCCGGATTGAAAATTGGTAGCCCTGAGAAGTTGAACTGGAAATATGTGGATCAAGTATAAGAAGGCCGCTCACAAATATGTCTTATGGTACCTTGTGAAATGCATTGAATTTGGAAGAAAGAAGTTACAGAAGAGGGGCGACAAATCTCAAAAAAAAACAAGAATCAATCCTGTTTTGGCTGTATCTTTGGCAAAAGATCACCGATGACTTGAAGCTCAAATTCAGAGAAGTCATAAAGAGGGGGTAAATGTTTAGGTTGAGAGCTGCCGCTAGGGAAGAAATAACGCTCATTTCTCAAATCATCGAAAAATGGGTGCGCGAGAATTCTCCTTGGAGATGCTCTTCTTTCAGGTTCGTATACCAACACGCTCATGAGCAAATCGACACCATCTGGACCCCCATAACCGAAATACTTTTCGAATCTTGCCTTTGGAGGACCTTCGAATAGCGGCTTCGAGAACAAAGGACCGTTATACGATGGACTCGAAAAGAAGATGAACCTTTTGTCAGGGGGCCCTAGTAATTTCGTGATTTCATGTAGTTGTAACAACGGTTGATGGCCTTGGAACACGGCTTTACCCAAAATCATTTCACCCAATACACAACCTAATCCCCAGATATCTATCTTTGTTGTATACTGTGTACATCCGACAATCAATTCTGGGGCTCTATAATACCTTGAACAGATGTAGCTGATCGATGGCTGGTTGGATTCCAACTTCTTTGCCGAACCGAAATCGCAGATCTTCAATATACCCGTTTGAGGATCAACCAAAACGTTTGAAGGTTTGATATCTCTATGGCATATTCCTAACGCGTGCAGGTACAGCATACCTCTTGCAATCTGATAAGCGTATAACTTGACGTGTTTCAACGGTAACTCCAAGTTATTTTTTTTATATCGTAAGATCTCGTTTTGCAACATTTCGGGCAAGCATTCCATTGCCAAATGCTGATACAGTTTATGATCTGTTGGAGATATATGGGTGTAGAAATATTCCA
The DNA here is from genome assembly GCA_003705805.3 of Kluyveromyces dobzhanskii. NCBI lineage: Eukaryota > Fungi > Ascomycota > Saccharomycetes > Saccharomycetales > Saccharomycetaceae > Kluyveromyces > Kluyveromyces dobzhanskii. Next base: position 7,204 of record PPJP03000030.1, on the reverse strand, counting down.
ACTTGACAACGTTGGGATGGTCTGCGATTCGTAAAATCTCCAATTCCCTTGATTTGTACTCAGTTTGGGCGGGCACCTTCTTGATAGCAAATGGCCCTAACCATTTTTGGTTGTCTGGGGTTAAGTAAGCTTGAACGACGGTACCGAATGCACCTTGTCCGATTCTTTTATATTCCTTCACCAACATTTCGCGTTTGATATTGGACTTGTTACTGGTGACATCGTGAGCCACATATTCGTCCAAACGTTGCATTGACATGGTAAATAGCTGGAATTGTAATTAATTAAACAAAATGGTTGGCTTGAAGGTGATCGAGTTTCAGTAAGTCAATCCGATATTCCCAAAAATCTTAGCACGTTATATTTGTTTTGCGTTTTCACACTGGTATTAAGAAAACCTTAAATTAAAGAAAATAACAAATTGTTACTCCAAAGCTTGAGTTGCATAAATTAGAAGCAGACCTATCAAGCTACAGCGGTGGTATAAAACAGCCTCACTGGTATAAAATTTCCTGTCGCTAGAATGTTAACAGCACGGCCTTTTTTTTTTCCTTAATCACTAGCAATTAAACACTTAGTAGTCCCTTGCCACACACACAACTGCTCTTGTCTGCTCTAAAAGTTGTTCTTATGACACGGTTCTGCAATTTCAATCTGCTTCGCAAAATAAGCAGCGCTGTACTTGTCAGGATTTAGCAATCAAACGTCCTCGCCGAAGGTCCTTCTTATTCGCCTGACCTTATTTAAGTGTTACTTTGAAACAAGGTTCAGGTTCAATTTTCTGTTTGTTTTTTCTTTGGTTTCCTTTACAAAAAAATGACTTTCACGGTATCAAGTTACCAATTTCTGATATCATCCACATAAAATAAATGCTGACTTTTCAAACTAATTTCCCTTGTGCCAAATGTACTTTCTGATAAAAGCGATACGAACGACTGGACCGGGGAAAGGCTCTTCAGCGGAGGGTAATAGCTTCGCCCAATTGCAGAATTTCAGTACGTGTTGAACTCATCTTTATGGTTGTTTCATTTCTTTGGCAAATGCCGCATGACTACATTATTGCAACGGCTTTTACATGTTCAGCTTACAACGAGAACGAATTGACCTGTGTTTCTCTCATCTGTTCAGAAATGTGAGTAGCAAGGCGAAGGCGTATTGTAGAATATATATTTTACTAGTTCTTCCGTAGCAGCTGCAAAGCTGACGACAGGTGATCATGTGCTGGCTTTCGCAGAACCCTCACCGTAGTGCACTGTAATATACCATTTCAATCACCGGTGAGTGATTGGTACATGGTGGACCAGTTTACTGTACCCTTCGCCAGAGTTGGTCGGACTACACGGTATTTGTCATTGGCCATTGCACCAGTGCAATGGCTGGTACGATAAATGCTGGCCGGGCATCCTGAAAAGGTACGCACTGAATGAACAGTAGCAAGAAGATGATGAAGAAGAAGCAGAACGGTTGCCCGGAAAAAATTATGTTCCAGTCACGTGTACTGGATGTGTAGTTTTTCCGGGCTTTCAGAACACGTATGGGGCGGGTAACAGCTTTGCGGCCTGTCTGATTTGAATTTCAACATGGATATGAAATGAAATGAATTAACATAGATTACTGAATTGAATCGAACGAAAACGTTTTATAATGCAAGCACACGGTCTTTTCCCTTGGTAGCTTCTCGTTCAACCGGTTTTAAGAGAAAACAGTACCATCACACGATGCTAAGAACCATTGTGAGACCCTTCAGCTCGACGGCCAGGGCCAGCCAAGACGTGGCATCGATCCTATTTTCGTCGGTAGCAGAATCCGAAAAGGCACCAGTGGTTGAAGACACCAATGTGGTCCAACCTAACACTGTGCGCGGCAATAATAAGAAGGGGAGAGTTGACGAAGCAGTGGTAAAGTACGTTTTGAACTGCAGATTTACCAAGAACAACACACATTTCACATACAGTGCGATAACGGAGGATAGAAACTTCTTGGCTAACAACGCACAGCTATCGTACAATGAAAAGTATCTATACTATTTGAAACTCCCACAAAAGGTCAAGTTCCATTTGTCTACAGGACATTTGGGTTTCCGTAAAGCTGCGCGTGGGGAATACGAAGCTTCTTTCCAAGCAGCCACCAAGCTATTCGAGACGCTCCATCAAAGGAAACTGCTCGATAAGAGTATAGAGGTCGTAATGAGGGACTTCGGTAAAGGAAGAGACGCATTCATCAGCGCTTTGAACGGTAAGGAGGGAAATCTCATCAGGCGCCATATATCCAGAGTCGCAGATGCTACTGAATTGAAGTTCGGTGGTGTCAAGGCTCCAAGACCAAGAAGATTATGATCTATCAACCGTTTCCACTCGTACATTCTCAACGACAAGTATATATACACACAAAGCTGGGGCACTTTCCCGTTCCCCGGTCTATTAAATAATGCATGTAAATATTAAACAAAAAGCATTCCACTACAGTCTGCCGATGTCCTTGCAACAGTGATTTCACGATGCGTTCAAAGGCAAGCGTGCCAATTCTGAATCACCTTAATTGCGAGCCTTGTCAAAAAATCACTGATAGCGACCAATTCATCTCATCTCAGCTTGCAGAACATTTGATCGAGGTCCGGACTGTTGAGAGATGTCCAGATGTATATAATTTTGTTTTTTTGTTTTTTGGCAAGTCCCATGACTGTTTTTTTGTTTTTTTGACTTACCAGATTTGGAAGTATTTACAGGGAGATATTTGAAAAGTGGTACTTTTTCGGTGTTCGTTTGCAGAGGGTACTAGGCGCATGTTCGCTGGACAGTTTCCAACGATTCCTTTCACCGCCTCAGTAAAACGAACCAGCTAGGCAGACCAATGGGTTCCGTTCGCTCCACACTGTCATTCACTTTCTCTCCTTCCTACGCAGGGAGCCTGTTTCCTTTCCACTCCAGGCTCGGATGTTTCTGCCTGGACCTGCTGTCGTTCTGTTCCGTTAGTGGTTTCCTTTGGCCTGGATTGAGAGGTTGGCTACCGTTGGATAATCCTTGCGACTGCGGTTTCGCTTGCGTCGTGTATCTTGGTAATAGTTTCATCAAAAGTAGTATTGACAATTTTAGAGTACATTTCAACAGTAGTAGGCATTACAGTACAAGTGTTTTGTATTCAAAGAGGCCGCACACAACCAAGACATAAAAATGGCTCCATCTAGTATGTTACTGAGATGCACAAATGATAGCACCATGCTGAAAACAGTGAGATAACGACACTTCATGAACCAGATTGCAAAATACAACAATATTCCAATATGAGAAAGGATTAAAGACATGCGGAACAAAGCGAATTGCTCTTAGAAAGCTTACGCAGCGAGACCCAGCGATAAGATCAGGATGATTAGTATGCTATGCTACATATGAAGTGAGAGTTGGGACTAATGCAGGGATTGTATACAACGAAGAGATGAATTTGACTGATCATACAATAAAGTGGAACTACGTGCCAAAGAGAAATTTCGGTTGAAACTGGAATGACCGCGTTCTTTTAACTGAAGCCGTGTTGTATGAACCAAACCAATATCACTGTCCAAATGTTTTAAAGTGCCTTCAAAGGCTAAGGCATTTCTTCTCGTCACCAAACTACCATAGTTTTAGTTAAACACCGAAGCATTTATTTACCCCCATTGAATTGTGGTTCAACTATTGACTTTCCATACGTTAAACACTTCAGAAACTTCGTCTTCAGTTTCGCTTTACCGCGGACAAATCATGTCGTTATTTACACTAACAACCAGCTCATCGACGTTCAAACAATTTTTACTAACAATTTCCCAATACTATTTTTTTACAGCTAAGGCTACTGCTGCTAAGAAGGCTGTTGTTAAGGGTACCAACGGTAAGAAGGCTTTGAAGATCAGAACCTCTGCTTCCTTCAGATTGCCAAAGACTTTGAAGTTGGCTAGATCTCCAAAGTACGCTACCAAGGCTGTCCCACACTACAACAGATTGGACTCTTACAAGGTTATTGAACAACCAATCACTTCTGAAACTGCTATGAAGAAGGTTGAAGATGGTAACACTTTGGTTTTCAAGGTTTCCCTAAAGGCTAACAAGTACCAAATCAAGTCTGCCGTCAAGGAATTATACGAAGTTGACGTCTTGTCCGTTAACACTTTGGTTAGACCAAACGGTACCAAGAAGGCCTACGTCAGATTGACTGCCGACTTCGATGCTTTGGACATTGCCAACAGAATCGGTTACATCTAATCGTTTTTAATGTATACATACCAACTCAATAAATCGTGTATTTCAATTAAATCATTTTAGCTTCGAATAAAGGAAAGAGTGGATTTAATTTAACTGCTGTTATGTACGGAGATAAGTTGAGAAAGGCATTGTGCCGTTCAATCTTGCGACAAGTGCAATGCTTTCTTCCTTGGATGTTGGATGTGGAGTTATTAAGGATAGCATAAATTTCTTTGGCATAAATTTCTTTTGCATAATGCGATGAGTAAGTATACTTGCGTGTTACGTTACGTTTGGTAGATGAAAAAGAATATCAATCGTCTTGATTTCTAGACATGATCCGGAGTATGTATAGGAATAAATTGATGATATCCAAATACAACATCATAGCGCATTTGATTTCTTCCCCAATAAGCACTTTTCTTAGGATTAACTGAGTGTCCACGAATATATAACCAGTAAAGATAATTACTCCTACCCAACTGATAAGAAGATCGGTGTTGGTGTCAAATTTGAAAAAGATAGACGATATTGAAATCCCTATCATTAACCAGAGAAACATGTTCAACCAGTAGTACCATTTTTGGAAATCATGGATTTGGAAATAGTTTGTAGAAAGTAATGTGGTTGTGATACCAATAACAACGAACAAAGTCATCATAATGGCGTTCAAAATGACATCTCCTTTGTAAATCACGACTACGATTGACAGGGAGTACGCCTCAGCAAGTGTGAAAATAATTAACAGCGCAAGCTGTTGAGGAAACCGTAACACATACCAAGGTTCGTTTTCCTCGTTATTTGAAGATGGTGCAAAACATAACCAAACACATGTCACAAGGGAGACTAATATGGCTAGTATAATCACCCATGTTTTCGTCACGATGAAATATTGTAGATTTGGCGAGTTGTAAACGTACAACCCAAATGCAAATGTCAAAGTTAATTGGAATAACAAGATGGAATACACCTTCTGCAGGAACCCTAATCTTATTTCATTTTCGCAAGCACTGACAGATGTGGAATATTTAAAGTCCTCTGGTACAAAGGCTGTTGTCTCGGACATGTCTATCGAACGGCAACCTGTTCCTTAGCAGTGGTGGTCGCCTGAACTAATCGTTGTTTGATAAACCCTTCTTTCTTCTACCATATCTATCACAATCATGAATGATAGTTTGTTTTATTCATTAGCAGTGTATAATTGGCAATATAAACTTTTTTCTATTTTTTTAAGATTTAATTCTTCAAGGTGACATTACGTCTGTGAAATATTAATCTGACACGTAGAGAACTGAGGAAATGACAATCAATAAAATCAATAGTGAAAAAAGCCCAATAAATTTGATTATAAATTATAATGCTAGGGATACGTTATGAAAAGAAGTATAAAGTAAATAAATATGTGCTAAATGGGTGAAATGAAATAGAAAGCAGATTGTATGGGTGACAGATTTTTGTGGTTGGTCTTTAACAATCTCGTTGAGTGTAGTTGTAATAAAAAAAAAATCCGATTAAAAGATGAGGTGAAATGAAACCGAAAATAAGACGGAACAGTAGGACCTCGTTTTAGAAAAGACGCTGATAGCCTGGCCTGGTACAGCGGAAGGAGAAAACTTGGAAAAGAAAAAAAAGAATCATAAGGAAGACAGTTTGTAACATCATACCAGATTCATCCCGACATCTATGTTCCCCTTTAGCGTTTGTAAGCAAATTGGTAACAATGTGTCACGTTCATAGGAGTCGAGATCTTCCATAATTTCGTAGTGAACTTCTTCAATACCATTCTTGCTGATGGTCAATGGTAGTGCGAAATATTGCAAGTTGTTGATATAGTCAGATCTCAGGATATTGGACCCAGGCGCAATTTCTTCGTTATTTCTGTCCGTGAGGGAAACGTACATGACAATGTCGTCGATGGTATCAACGTTGCCAACCAACAAATCGATAAACTTGGACGCAATTTTGAATCCGGCGTAAGCCATCGAAAGAGTCGCACTACCGTTACCATTCTTGGCTTTGACGATCTCATCACCACCGTACTGAACTCTGTGCACCATCTTCAGCCTCATGCCGTTGTCCAATGAATTTGCGTACTCGGGGCTTTTCTGTAATCTTGAAAACACCGGAATGATGGTATCCCCGGAATGACCTCCGATGACAGGGATCACAGGGGGTATATTCGACTTGAATCCGTTCAACTGTTGAACGAAGGTGGACGATCTGACAAGATCCAAATGTGTGATCCCGTAGACCCTTGACTCGATGCGCGAGTTGCCCTTCTCATCGTGCTTGACCAACGTGGACGCCAACAAGGGCACCAACGAGTTGATAGGGTTCGAGATCACCAGCACGTGCACCGTGCTCAAATCACAGTACTTGGCAATGTCCGCACCCAAAGATTTGAGGATGCTGGCATTGACGTGGATCAAGTCGTCACGTGACATACCGGGCTTTCTGGGGACCCCGGCAGGGATGATCACCAGATTTGCATCGCTCAAACATTGACCAATACCACCGGTGTCGTCGCCCGGATAATGTGCAGTGGTCGTGATCGGAGTGTCGATGTGAGACAAGTCTGCTGTGGTACCAACAATGGCATCCTTGTTCACATCGTATAAGGATAGACGGATATGCGTGGACGTGTCACGTGGCAACAAAGAGCCCGCATTGGATTTCAACAGCAGCGACAAGGATTGGCCAATGCCGCCAGCGGCTCCCAACACACATATCTTCAAAATGTTCTTCTCTTGAACGTCAACGGCAGGCATTTGCAGAAGTGATTGTGAATTCGCGTGGATATTGGATATTAAAAAAGAAAAAATAACTTCAGTAAGTGATTTAGTGCTTATTGAAGAAGTGCTGAAAGTAATATACTATTCGAAACACTTTTCGGTTGCTGTATGCCGAAAAAACAGAATAAGACTGTAGCCAAGGCCAACCAAACCAAACCAGAACTCCAATGGATGGAGAAAAAACTCTTTGCAGTCATG
>PPJP03000029.1:0-52010 GCA_003705805.3 Kluyveromyces dobzhanskii | reverse complement strand
AGTCAGATTGGCATCTTCAATCCTCAATTCTGATCTTCGTTTTAATTTTAACTTTGGCTTTTTTTTTTTTTTTTTTTTTTTTTCATTGGTAAATGCGGCTAAGTTAGTTTCATCGCATTGTGCTAACACTATAGTCTTTTAAAAACAAAGGTATATCCGGGCTGAACGGGAACAGTTACATAAGCTTTATGCAGTCTTGTGAAGAGAAACCGGCTTCAGCACAGACACAAAAGAAAGGTCACAAGGTACACAAGTGTGTCAAACAAATGGCCTGTAAACTGATACTATGCCTTTGAACAGTAAGTTCCGTTTTTCAAGAAGAACTTTCCGAATTGCTGCAGCATTATTGGTGATAGTTGGGTTAATATGTGGATGTTTCTCAATCTACAACGTTGACGATAGAGTTGCAGAATGGGATTCTAAACCCAGTATCGATCTCCCGTCACAGAAGGAGAGCTCAGGAGTCAGATTCTATAACGGTACCAGGGGAAACGACATAATACTTTCATTGGTGCGAAATGAAGAGCTGCAGGGTATGTTACAATCGATTGAAGAGTTCGAAAATCGATTCAATAAGAGGTTCCATTACGATTGGTGGTTCTTGAACGATAAACCGTTCTCAGAAGAGTTCATCAACGGTACGAAGAGCAAAGTTAGCGGCAGCGTGAAGTACATCACGCTCCCGAAACAGTATTTCGATTACCCAGACAACATTGATCTTGAACGAGCAGCACAAGTAAGGAAAACGATGAAGAAGCAAAAGGTCGCCTATGGTGACAGTGAAAGTTATCGCTTCATGTGTCGGTTCAACTCAGGCATGTTTTACAAATTGCCAGAACTAGAACATGTGGAATACTACTGGCGCGTGGAGCCGTTTGTGAATTTCAAATGCGATATAAACTACGATGTGTTCGAATACATGAGACAAAACGATAAACTGTACGGGTTTGCTATGTCATTAGGAGAAGATAAGAGGACGATCCCCACGTTATGGGAACACACCCGGAAATACTTCTTCGACTTGCATCCGGAGCTTATTGCTGACCGTAACAACATCAACTTCATCTCGGACGATGAGGGAGCCACCTACAACGGATGCCATTTTTGGACCAATTTCGAAATTGCCCACACTGAGATATTCAAGGATCCAGGCTACGGGTACGAAGCGTATTTCGAATACTTGGACTCCATTGGCGGATTTTTCTACGAACGCTGGGGTGACGCACCAGTGCACACGCTTGCATTCAGCTTACTACTCGATGTCGATCAGATCCATTTCGTACCGAATACCGGATACTTCCACCACCCTAACCAAGACTGCCCTAGAGATGACCCGCTAAAAGAAGCTTTAAACTGCGAGTGTCAACCCAAAAAGGATTTCACCTGGCACAAGTGGAGTTGCGTCAATAAGTTCTTTGACGTCAATCACCTTCAAAGACCTGATTCTCTATCGCAGGTGAAGAAACATTACCCATACCTCCTTCCCAACCCGACTGGCAAAATGGCTCCTGTAACCAGGTATACCACCACCGGAAAACTTCTGTAGCCGATAGTCCGATCTGCGCCAGGGGGTGTCAACCTTCTAGTATATGCTTATGTATCGTATATGCAATAAGCCGTTAAATCGTCGCTGCTAAGCACGTGATCAATAACCAATCACATCATATACACATCGTCTTCAGTGACATCAAGGACAGGTCCATATAATTGAAACGAAAAAACCTTTGAAATCGATAATTTAAGCATCAAGCTCTATAATTCTGGAGAAAGACTTGAAATTGTTACAGTGAAGACTGATTTTAACAACCCACAGACTCCAATATACTCACTTCACAATGGTTGCTGTATGTACGCAAATGTACAAGATTTTTGACTAGAGTGTTTTCTTTTCAGACGCGTCGTTTGGATGCTTTTCCGTCCTGCTATTGAAATTTACAGTCAAATATACAACGTTTTTCAGGTACCACCGATAAGTCCAGACTGAAAGAAGAAGCCCCAAAGAACTTGGTAATGGCTTATCTGAATACTTCGGCACACCTGAGGCGCAAGCCCGTTTAAACAATGGTCCAATTTGATACTAACATTTTTTCTGTATTCTCAAATGAAATTCTGCGATGCATGCTTGGTGCATCTTTTGATGGAATTTCCCTTAACATTTTTCTGATCAGTACGTTTCCAGACTATCCTCTAAGACTGCTCTTCACTTCGGTAGAATCACCCTAGGAAACTTGACTAGTTATGCTCCAAACTTGATGTTCTGGGGAAGTGCTTCTACGTTCGGTCTATTCGTTTTCACTGACGGCTGGCCAACTTTCAGGGATGCTTTCTACTCTAAGATCCCGTACTTCGGTGACCATTGGGTCACTGTTGTCGCTCCAGAAGACAGTCCTCAATAAGCGATTTACGCGTCTCCCATATTCTTAACTCCATTCCCAAATTTACGAATCCGCAGCTTGTCGACAATCTCCGAATCGAACTATGCTGTACGGTCTCAGAAGTAATATCCCTATCATTACTAAAAATTATTTATTTTATTGAATAAAACTCGGTAGAGAGACAAGTCCATTTGAACTGAACCTCTCTTCTCCCTTTACACAGTATTCATTTAGTATTCATATAAATAGAACCATCTTTTCACGAATGTGCATAAGTTAAAAGATATGAATTGTTTTTATGTCAGTCAATTTGGATTGAAGCCTTGGGTTCGTATTAAAGCCTTTCACATCATATCGTATCATCACCAACATTCATTCATAAGCTGTTTTTATCTAATCTACATATTTGAATAGCATTCGAATAATAGAATGAGATCCCCAGTTTACTGGGATTTAGAAATAGAAAAATTATCATAATTTCGACTTACCGATCAATTTGATAGCCGAATTGTCGAGCACAACATTGCCAGTGTTCAAGTCGATAGTTTGGAAGATGACAATGTTGTTCCTTTTCCAGGCCTTCACTTTTAATCTGTCACCAGGGAAAACGATGTTGGTAAACCTTGCCTTTAATTCATCGAATGGACCATACTTTTCGAATAGCTGTTTTACGCTGACACCGAGAGTACATAACCCATGGAGGATTGGCTTCGGGAACTTGACCGCTTTTGCAAGTTGGGGGTCAATGTGCAAAGGATTATAGTCCCCAGATAAGCGGTACAATGCGGCTTGGTCTTCAAAAGTAGATATTTCTACTTCAAAGTCGGGGCTCCCTAAATCTTTCGTAGCAAAAGTCTTTACCGCAAATGGCGCTCTTTCGTTGGTCTTGTTGATCACCTTGTCTTCAGGAACCACAGCATTACGAACAAAGAACGTTCCCTCATTGTAAATGACAGGCTCGCCGGTCTTGGCATCAACGCTCTCGTACCCACAGACAATGACAGCCGCCTTAGAGCTTTTGCCCAAAACTTGTAGTGGTTTACCCTTCGTCTTCAATTCCCCGCTCGTAGGCAATGGGAACTTGTTAATCTTGAAGTATTGTTCCCCATGCAACAACATGGAATAGTTGAAGTTGTTGACCAACTCTTCAAAGTTCATATCAATGGACCCATCAGCCATGAATGGTATAGTTGCAAACGTGGGCAACACTTGGAACTGAGAATGATTCTCGTAAGTATATTGCAACTCTCTCGTGGTGGCACCGAGCCCCAAGTTGTACAAGATAACGTCACGGGAGGTGTACTTGAAAGTCTTGGGTTTACCCTTAGAGGTACCCTCCTTGTGGACTGCTTGTAGGATCAACATGCTAGATTCTTGAGGAGAGCTTGGGTTCACAGTACCTTTACTGAAATCAGTCAATTCCTTCCAGTGATCGGACAAATATTCTGGAGTAGCGTCAAGGTTAACAATACCTTTGCTTCTCTGCCATCTGGTCAAACCACACCAAGCGCCTCCGACTTCGAACAACAAACCCTTCACACGGTTCTTAACAAGTTGTTGCAACTCATCTGAGCATAGTAGTACCACGAATGGCGACACGAAACCGGGATCGAAATGGTTGTTTAACTCTTTGCTTGAGAAAATCGTCTTTGTCATAGCAGTTTCTGCGTGTGGTGCGATAACGTTCACCGTGATACCACGCTTGGCACCTTCCTGTGCCAAGGTTCTGGAGAATCCAAGAATGGCTGCCTTTGCCGCTGCGTAGTTTGCTTGCCCGAAGTTACCATAGATTCCGGAAGTCGACGTGGTGTTGACAATATAACCTGACTTCTGTTTCAAGAATATTGGCCAAACGGCTTTTGAGAGCGCATAAGTAGAAAACAAATGAACGTATATGACGGAGTTCCATTCGTCTTCAGTCATCTTGACGAAAGACCTATCACGAAGAATACCTGCGTTGTTGATCAACACGTCCACGCGACCGAACGTGTCAAGTGCTGTTTGAATGACCTGGGGAGCCTGCTTGACAATATCATGGGTATCAGCGACCGCTGATCCGGAACCGTACTCGCTGTTGATTTCATCAACAAACGCACTTGGGTCCCTTATATCGTTGATAACCACTTTGGCCCCATACTTGGCAAACCATTGGGCGTGTGATTTCCCCAACCCTGCACCAGCACCTGTAATGACAACCACTTTGCCCTTCAAGGATCTGATCGGGACGGGACCATCCACATTTTCGGGCAACTGCCGAGCCTTTGTGATCAAATCGTTATAGTTTGCCAACTCGACTGGGTGCTGAACGTTGTTGAAAGATTTGTCTTTGAACTCAACAATCTTGTTAAACTTGGGCAAGATCGTCTCTGGGGTAAGCGTGCCACACTTCGGGTGAAACAACTCACCTGAGGACCGCTCCCATCTGATCTGAGAGTAGAACCCGCCTGCCAACTCGAATATACTATTCGTAACCTTCGTATTTTCATGGGTCAAGAAGAGAACCATTGGAGCAATCTTTTCGGGACCCAACTCTTTCAAGATATTTGCCGGTATCACATTTTCCGTCATTGCAGACCTGGCCAAGGGAGCAATAGCGTTCACGTTTATGTTGTACTTGAAACCTTCCTTAGCCAAACTCTCACCAAACCCAACAAGCCCCAGTTTTGCCGCCGAGTAGTTGGCTTGACCAAAGTTCCCGTACAAACCTGCTGGAGAACACGCGTTTACGATCCTACCGAACTTCTGCTTCCTCATGTAAGGCCAAGCCGCCTTGGTCAATTGGAACGCTCCGTGCAAATGCACGTCGATCACTTGTTTGAACTGTTTATCCGACATCTTCGCAAATGACGAGTCTCTAAGTATACCCGCATTGTTTATTATAATATCAACACGCCCGAAACTGCTGATCGCACTTTCAACTATTCCAGCGCCGTTATCAGACACAGAATCGTAATTCGCCACCGCTTGTCCGCCAAGATCCTTGATCTCCTTAACAACCAAATCGGCGCTACTGCTTCCAGAACCGTTTTTCAAATCGTTCACAACAACTTTAGCACCACGCTTAGCATATTCTAGCGCATAAACCTTACCGAGCCCACCGCCAGCTCCTGTAATAACAACAACTCTGTCATCAAATCGTAACGACATTGTTTATTCCAATGATTGCAATATCTTTATTTGCCTTAAAAGAAAAAAAAAAATCACACACCTTAATATTTATAGTAGTGTAATATTGACTGACACAGCTTTAATTATTGACTTTGATATTTGCTGGAAAACTTACAAGCCACGCCATCAAGCAAGAATAAATGCAGCAGTGGCAAAGAGCTAACAAATGGTGTCTCTTTTATGTTTATATTCAGTATATATATATAAAGTGCAAATTCCCCGCAAATTATCAAAATAAGGATATCACAGCTAAACAAGAAGAATAAGAATGATACAAGACTTAATTGTGTCGAATTGCAAATGACCAGCTGAAAAGAGGAAGAGTGAAGGGCGAAAAGCGAAAAAAGGAAACCGAGGCTTGAGTTCCAGAACTGGCAGAAAAGACCATGCTAAGAAACGAATCGTGACCATTCCCCTTAACGTTCTCTCCAACGCATATACTATAAAGTGGAGGAGCAAGTGTGTGTTTGTGTGTGTGGGACGGGGGATGATAAATGCCGGCTGAAAAGGCTTAAGAGCGTGTGCGTGTGCCTGACGTGTATCCGGGTAACAGAGCATTTCCCCTCATCGGTAACGGGGGATTTCACGGATCCTGGAGTATTATCGCCGGACGACCACGTGACGTGTGTCACGTGATGGCAAGAGTCACGTGATTCATTTACCTTCCACTTGCATCGCAACATGATTTATAGATGATTTATAGATGATTAGTATTATTATCATTTCAATCAATGGGTTAATGTGGAATCTTGTTCAAGGAACCAACAGTTTTTGGACATAGCTCATGTCTGTGACGTTACAGTGCAACGCTTCTCGCCAGTAATGAACGTTAACATTAGAAGGGACTCGTCAGCAGCCGCACCCGAGTTGCCCAGATGGAATGACACTCCAGTGGGCAGCCCAGGCTCCTTCAACAGAAGAAGATCGATGTCGTTCTCTGAATCGGTACATTCTGCCAGAAACACTCAGAACCCATTGGACATGTCGGCCGGTGAAATGCAGGACTTGAACGGGTTCCGTAGGTCTTTCATCATGCACAAGTCTCTCAAGCTTCACGGCACCAAACCGAATTTCATCACTAGAAACTTCGCTGAGTTCTTGTCGTTATACGGCCATTTTGCTGGTGAAGATTTATCAGAGGATGATGATGATACGGATGCTGACACGGACGATGAAGACGACGATGAAGATGACGAAGAAGCTGCGCTTCTTCGTCGCGGTATCCGTGGGATACGCCGTGCTGGCGGTGGTGACAGGTACGGGGAAGAGACTTCTTCGTTGGCGATCGATGATGACGAAGGTGGACAGGAAACCACTGAGGGGCAGCATGCGGCAACAACAAGCCGCCAAAAGGGCAGGAAGAGCAAGTATAAGACCAAAAACAAGAGGAACACGTCGACTACGAAAGCCGTGCTTCTTCTTTTGAAGTCGTTTGTCGGAACAGGGGTTCTTTTCCTACCAAGGGCCTTTCACAACGGTGGTTGGGTTTTCAGTATGCTGTGTCTATTGTTCTGTGCAGTGGTATCGGTGTACTGCTTCATCTTGTTGATCGACACCAAGGTCAAGGTGGGCGTGGACGGTTACGGTGAGTTGGGTTCCCGTTTGTTTGGGCCCAAGCTGAAATTCACCGTGCTCTCTTCGATCGTACTTTCGCAGATCGGATTCGCTGCAGCGTATACCGTATTCACAGCAACAAATCTCCAGGCGTTCTTCAAAAACGTGTTCTCCGTTGAGTACTCTTTACTGTTTTGGATCCTGATACAACTGGTGTTCTATCTACCGTTGTCCTTGACAAGAAACATTGCCAAGCTCAGTGCCACTGCTCTAATCGCGGATGTATTTATCCTGTCCGGTCTAGTGTACGTCTACTACTACTCCAGCGGGTACATCTGGCGCCACGGGGTCGCTTCCGATACCATGCTCGCTTTCAACCGCTCGGACTGGACCTTGTTCATCGGAACCGCCATCTTCACGTACGAGGGTATCGGTCTCTTAATCCCAATCCACGAGGCCATGGAAAAACCCGCTCATTTCAAACCTGCGCTGATCTCCGTCATCCTTCTTGTCACTGTGATCTTCATCTCTTGTGGCCTTATCTGCTACTGCGCGTTCGGTGACAAGGTCGAAACCGTCATTCTCCTCAACTTCCCCTCGAACAGTCTCTTCACAAGCGCAGTCCAGCTAATCTACGCGCTGGCGATCTTGCTCTCTACTCCATTGCAGCTGTTCCCAGCTATCAAGATCTTGGAGAACAAGCTCTTCCACAAGAACGCCTCAGGAAAATTCGATCCAAGGGTGAAATGGCAGAAAAACTACTTCAGAGCACTCATCGTGTTCGTTGCAGCATTCATTGCATGGATCGGTGCCAACGACTTGGACAAGTTCGTGTCCCTTATCGGTTCGTTCGCATGCATCCCATTGATCTACATCTATCCTCCGTTGTTCCACTACAAGGTCTTCGCCAACAACAAAAAGTTGCAGGCCATAGACTTGGCAATCCTAGTGTTCGGCGCCTCGGTTATGGCATACACCTCATGGCAAACCGTGGCTCTATGGATCAAGTAGGGGCCAAGAGGTGACAGTTCAATCACATATGTATTACACCAAATTACACAATATGTATCCGGGTAACACTATTAAAAAAATGTACTGTACAACTCTGAAATTTGAGCATAAATATAATATAAGAAAATCCGAAATTATGAATTTAAAGGCAGAAGAAACAACTGGCAATATGTGGAAACGGCTTTCGAAAGGGTGGCGAATGGACAGAAGTGAGGCCAATTGATAGTTTCAGCGGCTGAATAAGAGCAGAATATACGGACAATTAGTGAAGCATGCCACCAAAGGCGGATTGGGAAAAGTACAAGGCTCCTCTCGAGGAAGAAGAGTCGAAAGAGGAAAAGAAGGTTGTGCCACTTTCCGAGGGAGACATTGAAGTGTTGAAGACGTATGGAGCGGCACCTTACGCCAAGAAGCTCAAATCGATGGAGAACGATTTGAAGGAGATCGAGAAGAAGATCAAGGAGAGAGCCGGTGTGAAGGAGAGCGATACAGGGCTCGCGCCATCACATTTGTGGGATATCGTTGGTGACAGACAAAGGTTAAGCGAAGAACAACCGCTTCAGGTTGCAAGATGTACGAAGATTATCAAGGCAGAGAAACCCCAGAGGGCTGCCAACCCATTGGGCGTGGAAGGCGGTGCTACTGCAGCAGCAGCAGCCGCAGTGGCAGCCGCGGCCGCGGCCGCCTCTTCGACAGAGGATGAAGACGAAGACGATTCTAAATATGTGATAAATTTGAAGCAGATAGCCAAGTTTGTTGTCGGATTAGGAGAGCGTGTTTCTCCTACGGACATCGAGGAAGGTATGCGTGTTGGTGTTGACAGATCGAAGTACCAGATTGAACTACCATTACCTCCAAGAATTGACCCCAGTGTCACTATGATGACTGTTGAAGAGAAACCAGACGTCACGTATTCGGACGTTGGTGGTTGTAAAGAACAGATAGAGAAGTTGAGAGAAGTGGTGGAATTACCGCTTTTGTCTCCAGAGAGGTTCGCTACGTTGGGTATCGATCCACCAAAGGGTATTCTATTGTACGGTCCTCCAGGTACCGGTAAGACTCTTTGCGCTCGTGCCGTTGCTAACAGAACTGACGCTACGTTCATCAGAGTTATCGGTTCAGAGTTGGTGCAAAAGTACGTGGGTGAAGGTGCCCGTATGGTGCGAGAGCTATTTGAAATGGCGCGTACCAAGAAGGCATGCATTATTTTCTTCGACGAAGTGGACGCTATCGGTGGTGCTCGTTTCGACGATGGTGCTGGTGGTGACAACGAAGTGCAAAGAACTATGTTGGAATTAATTACACAACTTGATGGGTTTGATCCTCGTGGTAACATCAAAGTCATGTTTGCTACAAACAGACCTAACACATTAGATCCTGCTTTGCTAAGGCCCGGTAGAATAGATCGTAAAGTGGAATTCTCTTTACCCGATTTAGAAGGAAGAGCCAACATCTTCCGTATTCATACCAAATCCATGAGTGTGGAGCGTGGCATCAGATGGGAATTGATCTCAAGATTATGTCCTAACTCTACAGGTGCTGAATTAAGATCGGTGTGTACTGAAGCTGGTATGTTTGCTATTAGAGCTAGGAGAAAGGTCACCACAGAGAAAGACTTCTTACAAGCTGTTGAAAAAGTCATCAACGGTTACAAAAAATTCTCTTCCACTTCACGTTACATGCAATACAACTGATCTCTTACGTTGCATCATTTGTTTATGCTTATATATACTCATGTATTGTAGAATCAAAGAAATTTTCGGAATTAAAAACAGAAGTACAGTTCGCCCAAATTATCAGAGGCTCTTCTAAGTGCTTGGTTCCCATTTAGGAACGTATGTTATGTAAAGTCTTAAATATCTTTACTAGCCGGGTCATTCCCACCATGATACCAATCCAGTACCGTCTGTTTGACAACTTCCCAGTAGAGCATACGCCGGTGGTTTTTCAAGAATCCGTTTCTCCTCTTCAGTTAACTCTTGCTTCGCCCTCAGTTGCTCGTCAATCTCTTTCTCCTTGGGTGACTTAGGTTTTACATCTACAAACACTTCTTGTTCCACTCTAAATCTTATCTTTTCGTTAATGTCAAAGTATAGTTTGGTATCCTCATCCATTGGCCATACCCATGCGTTTTCCTTCGGTGAGAAGTAAGAGTTCTCAAACATCATGTTCTGCGGTATGAAGATGTCTTCAAATAAGCCAAGTAAGGATACCTTAATACCCTCTGTGGTGCATTGTGATATCCATCCTGTTATGATTTCTCCAACAAATGGTTTGAAGACCAGAGCACGGAATATCACATTGATAAATGCAGCACCGTCTCCAGGTTTTAATTGACCCTCGTCGACTTCTAGTACATCGTAAACGGTGATGCACAATCCAAGGTGTGGGATAATCTTGTTGGCGTATTTTGTGTTCAGCTCATGCACAATCGTGGAAACTGTATCTCTTTTAAATTGATCCGGAGGTATCCTCACCAGATCTGCAATTTTGGTCAGTATAAACATATCTTGGATTCAACTTTACACAACCAGTTTTTGGTTAACCCCAGGATGTTCTTACAGTAGTGGTGTGCGCTTCTCCTGCCGGTTGGAAAGCCAGTCTTTTGTTGATTCACTTCACTAAAATGAGATGCGATGAGCTTGAAATATTTGAAAGTTTGAAGAATTATGAAAACATATTGGATAAAAACACACAAGGAAGCCGAGTTTAAAGTCCTTCAATCTCATGGTAAGTGCAAAACAGTGCCCACTAATATACACAACACACAGTTTCCTTCAAAGTCTTCTTCAACATGTACCGAGACCAGAACGACGTACTGTGCACCTTCAATCACGTGACTTTCGTTTCTTTTCAGTACTTTCTTCAATGGAAAAAAAATTCGGCTTCATTAAAGAATATGGCTTTATTCCAGCGATGAGATGAGACGAGATGAGATGAGATATCTTTAAGATAGAAGAAACTCATTAAATATACCCTTATTAATCATTGAAATTAGTGCAAAAAGTATCATAAACGGTAGTCGAGCAACAAATCGCGGATTTTCTTTAAAAAAAAAAATTCACTGTGGATAAGAAATACCAGAGTCAAATCAAGTACTCAAAACCCGTTAACATGTCAGGCAAGGCAAGATTTAGTAAGAAGAACGCAACAAAGTTCGCCGTGGTGCATAGACCGCACGATGATCCTAACTATCATGATTCCGAAGCAGGTGAGCACGTTCTCGTTCCTGTTGTGAACCGCAACCAAAAGAAGGATGCATCCCAAAATGAGGATGAATTAATTCCACAACTGGTTTCAACGCCAACTGCATCAGCCACAGGCGCACCTAAAAAGGCTGTTAATGAACATGTAGGTGAAGCAGCTCTATACGGTATTACTTTCGATGATTCCAAATATGATTACACACAACATTTAAAACCTATTGGTTTAGACCCTTCTCATTCCGTTTTCGTTCCAGCCAAGTCTAAGAAGCCCACTGAGAAGAAGTTGAAGGACCCAGCGTCGATGTTCGTGGAACCAAGTTACCAGGATTTGGATAACAAGGCTGCTGAGCCACTGTTTGTCAGAGGTGTCGCTAAGCAAGAATATTTGGATCAAATGCAAGAAATTCCAGGCGAACTTGTTGGTTTCAAGCCTGATATGAATCCAGCCTTGAGAGAAGTGTTGGTAGCGTTGGAAGATGATGCCTACGTCGTTAACGAGGACATCGTTGTCGATGTTAAGGACAAAAAGAGTGGCACCGTAGACGAAGATGTGGAATCAGACGACGTTTTCGCCGAGTTGTTAGGAAGTGGTAAGGCTGACGGTGCAGATGAATTCGAAGACGAATTTGACGAATGGGATATGCAAGATCTAGACAACTTCGAAGAAGATCACTACAAACAGGAAATGGCCCAGTTTGACGATATCGGTAAGCTAGCGGACCTCCAAGATATCGACGTTTCCGCGGACGTGAGGAGATTCAAACTGCAGCAAAAGAAAGAGAGAAACGACTGGGATTCTGATAACGATTTCAGTGACGATGACGGTTCATTCAATAATGGCAAAGATGAAGAACAAGAAGAAAAAGAAGAAGGTGAAGCAGGAGATGCTCTGGGGTCACTACCAAATTTCAAAGCTGGCAGCAAAGCTACCGGAAAAGCGCGTAAGGCTCGTCAAAAGAAGGGTGCCATGTCTGACGTGTCTGGATTTTCTATGAGTTCAAGTGCAATTCCTCGCACGGAAGTCATGACTGTGTTGGACGATAGATACGATCAAATCATTGGAGGTTACGAGAATTATGAAGAAGAACTGATTGAAGATGAAGAACAGCATGAAACCTTCGATATGCTGAAAGAGCGCCCCGATCTTGAAGGCATGCTCGACGATTTCCTAGAAAACTATGAATTAGGAAGCGGTGATAGAAAAATTGTTAAGAAGGACGCTGAGATCGCTAAACTGAAAGAAGCTGCTGACGAGGTCAGCAAGGGTAAACTGTCAATGAGAAGAAAGAGAGAAAAGGCAAACAAGTCCGTGAAAGGAATCACAAACAGTTTGAACAGCCTCAGATTCTAATTCTTGCTTTAGACTCGTCCCAGAGAATTCCGTTATTCATTTCTCATATATATATCTTGCACTATATTAATCAAGGTAATTTCATAATTTATTGCACATATTTCGTAAAGTATACACATTTAAACTGTACTGTTATACAGCCAGCTCATCCATGCTACAATGTACAGCAAGGTCACACCAACGGTGTTGGGACATCTATTATCTACTCTATGAAGTTCTCGATTCCCTTCCTTTACGTACGCAAAATGTTCATAATAAAAATTTATGTGTTCTAACTATATATAAAGTCAATAAAGCATTTTAGATTAATTATATTTAGGAACTAACAAGACCCTTAAGTCTTAAAGAAAGGGATTTGTGGTGAAAAGTGTAGAAAACCTCAAGCAATCTGCCCCAAGAAGCATTCATTTACAGCGATACTATGAGTGACGAAGTAGCCAAACTAAGAAACCAAGTCCTGGAGCTCCAAGGTCTCGTTAAGAGACAAAGTGCTATGTTGGCGAAGACAGGCCAATCGATTATAGAGCTACAAATTGCTCAACAAAAGAATGAGATCAGAGACTTGAACATCGAGAGGAAGCCTCAAACGCCAGCTACATTACATAGCGAGGATGAAGAAACGTCGGCATTTGCTACCAACTCTGATTTAGAGCAATTAGTGGGAGAGCTACAAGGCCAACTCGACTTTTTGGAGGAGAGGTCCATTAGAAGGGTGGCAAACAACAACAAGATAAGCCCAACAGACGCAATTGGCGCACTGCCTAATGCCGATGGTGATTTGCCTGTTGACCTCAAGGTACCGCTACCTGAAACGCTGCAGGAATTCATTGATATTAACGATACTGATTTATGCAGAGTAGCTGATTTCTATGGAGTGTTACCAATCCCGCAATCTGACCTTGAATCAATCACTGAAGCATTGCTAAAGGATGAGGAAGTTTCAATGGAAAAGTACACTGTTGACACGGAAGCTGATCGAATTAAGAAGTACAGCAAGGAGGAGATGGATGTTATCTTCGACACGGTGGCAAGATACTTAGGCTTGAACGACAGAAGAACGAAAAAC
Organism: Kluyveromyces dobzhanskii; assembly: GCA_003705805.3. NCBI lineage: Eukaryota > Fungi > Ascomycota > Saccharomycetes > Saccharomycetales > Saccharomycetaceae > Kluyveromyces > Kluyveromyces dobzhanskii. The sequence continues at coordinate 38,279 of PPJP03000029.1, read as the reverse complement.
ACTTGGTAATCTGATAAGAAGAAACTCAGCGCGTGTATTTTATTTTATATATCTTTGTTAATTATGTAAGTTATAAGTCCAATCTTATACTGTGAGTTGAACTCGACCATGATCGTACACCGACATGGGCTATTTCTTTTGGAATTTACCTCTTTTCATCGAGTTCGAGTCGAAGGCACCATTGCTGTGTGGGCGCTTGGAGTTTTTGGGTTGTAAAGGTTTGGCATCTGGGAACATTGCTAGTTCTTGTTCCTTCACCATTCTTTTCCAGTCATATCTTTTCCTTACGAATTGTTCGAGAGACCAGTTCTTCCACACTTGTCTACCGTAGACACTGTTTTTCACCTTCACCGACTCTCCGCACAATGAAGTTGCGATACGTTCTTTGTACATAGCTAGTTTGGCAGTAAAATCCCAGAGCTTATCGACAATATGAGAACCGTAGGCGTTACATGACAAATTTACGATATCTGTGCACAACACATTAAGTAGTAGCTTTCTCTTGATAATTTCAACTCTTTTCACTTGGAGAACATGTTCTACAACATGCGAAAAGACACCGTGGTAAGGCATCTGTAAGAATCTTTCCGCTGGAAGCTTCAACATACTATCGATAGTACTCTTGAGGAAGCAGTCATCATAGTCGATCAATTTTTCCAAGAACAAAGATCTCCTTCTTTCTTCAGCCGTTGGCCAATCGTCCCTTGTGTTCCCCAGTGTCGAAGAGCTTAGCAGCAGACATGACTCCAGAATGTTTTTATCAGCAGATTCACGGGGGTAGTATTTTTTCATAAGTTGCTCGATGATCTCTTCTCTCAAAAAGTTATCTTGACGAATGCTTGCATCTATAATTTCGGTACCAAAGTCCATGTTGGAGTTTAGCAAAACGCTCAAATCCGGGACTAGCTCTTCCATAATTTCCTTGACTTCCTTAGAATTCAAGACTTTGAGGAGAGATTGCAACACAAACGCAGCTGTGGTATCTCTCTTGGCTAGTTTTGGAATTCTGTCTTTCATATAAAGGTTGTACAACCTCTCTACGTATTTCACTCTTGTTGAAGCGATAACACTTTGTAAGAAATGAGATCCGACTGCATCTGATAGCAAGTACTCCACAAAGGATTCTTCCTTAGAGTCCTTCTCGTCAGTATCCTTGAATATTAGATGCCAGAACGATCTGTCTCTGTCAAAGATACCTTCCACTTGTACAATCAATTGAACAACTGGCGAACCGATCTTGTCAACGCAAATCTCCCTGAACTTCATGATATCAGCGATTGCGATATCAGAGAAGTGTTGGGAGCCCTGCGAAACACCATGTGTGAAACTTGAGTAGATTGCAGCCAAGATAGAACGAAGTACCACCTTAAAGGAATCTGGAGTCTTGAACACCTTGTTATAATTATCGTTATCCTTAATATCGATCATCTTACGAGCGATCTTAGATCTCTTGGAACGCAAAGTGGAGTTGTTTTGGATAGAACTTGGTAAAGTCTTAGATGACAAAACCAAGATCAAAATTCTCAACACATGGGATGCATACTGATGGTTCACCATGAATCTCAAGTTAGGCTGCAACTCGTTGGTCAAAAACATAAACAACGACTCCATTGTGACGAATTCGTCTTCAGCTGACCCAAAATCTGGAGTTAGCAGCTCAGTTTCAACCTGTGCCGCACCTCTAACCAACAGAGTCTCTAAAACATGAGACGAATACTTGTGGCAAGCAAGGTTGAAATAAAACCCGTTGAAGGCCTTAAAAATTCCCTTCAATTGGGTTTCATCACTTTCCATAATTATACGCTCCATAAGCTTCGAAGAGATTTGGGAAGTGGCAAGTTTCAACTCCTTTCCTTTGCTTTCCTCGATAACGCTATTGATGAACTGATACTTTTCATCAGGGCTCTCGAACGTATCGATGGCTAGCGTTGATTCAGCCTGTTTGAAATAGTCCAATTCTGAGGAATCTAGAACACCGTAAAACGTGTTTGGAGTGACATCGCTGCCCTCTGCACTCGCATCTATATCATCACCACGGACAAATGGTTCATCCTTGCTCTTCTCTTCTTCTGGGTTGAATTGATCTTGCTTGATCTTTTTTATCAGCTTTCTACCTCTTTCTCTGGCCATGATGCTTTGCTGTGTCTGGTCAGTTCTCTGATAAGGTACGGAAGTGTTCCCAAAATAAATTGGTTATCTCAAAGCCAATACAGTACCCAAACAACCTGATAACTACGTATACAAAGGCTTCAAATCGTAGCTCATCGCATCGGCCATTGGTTCCTTTTCCTCTAAAGCTTTTTTTTCCAGCTAATGGACAAAGCTGGAAATTTCTTTTCGATGAAGCTATATCACGTGACCTATACTGGGGTACAGACTCGAGAGAAGAAACACGCGTTGACCCGTCAAGGTTAACTTCCAGGTGACTGTTTGCTCACCGTGTTTTTGGGCACTTCAGGAAACGAGAACGATTTCAGCAACTGATCAGGGCTGGTGTTTGTATAGGATTGTTGTTCAACTCGTTTCTTCTCTTTTAATTGAGCCAGTTTCCGAAGTCTGTCGATTCTAGATTGGAATACTATGTCATACAGGGTATACTTATCAGAGGATTCTGCCAAAGCAGCCACTTTATCTAGTTTAGTCTGATATTCCTGTTTCAACTGTTCAAGAGTCGGTGGATCATCAGATTTCTTGGCGTCAGACGTAGTATTGTCGTCTTCTTTCTTTTCATCTTTATCCTTCGTTGATGTCTTCTTGGAATCCAATAGGTTATTAACCCATTGATCCCACGTCCCTCGCTTCTTGCTTTGTAACTCTTCGATTCGCTCTTTCAATGGCTTCAAGTTAGCCACCAAATCATGGTACTCTTTTGGGTAAGACGGCTGTACGAATTGTGGGTTATCGACTAGATGGATATCGCATGTGTAAAACCAATCAGGCCCAGAAGCGTTAAACAGAACTGTAATTGTAGGCTTGCCGCATATCATACAGGCTTTCCGGTCCCTTGCTGCGACTTTTTTCTTGGTGTATTCGTTTTTCATTAGGAGTGAGCGCTGATTGATTGGAGGTGTGGGGTATGGTGTTCGTATATTTTCTATCCAGAGTGTATATCTGTACCAAATCTTATTTTGACTAATCTTTAACTCTTAAAGTTGATAAGTGCTATAAAACGTCAAACTATATAAACAACACCCGCTGAGTATTCGAGATAGCACCGATCTATCAAATTGTCGCCCGATGATACAAAAAAACTATCTCTGGGTAACATTTACTCGATGCCTGATAATTGCGTACAGCGGTCCTTTATTTCCTGTATGTATTCTACGTACATCTCAAATGAGCCAGTTTTCTTCTTCTCGCTATATGACAGAGCGGAAAGAAGAAAACTCAAAGGGACACACATCTTACAACTTCTTCTTGGCTCTTTCCCACGCATTTCTGGACTTCTTGTTACCTCTTCTGCTCGTGCTATCTTCTAGCTTACGCTTGGAGTTGAAGATACTGAAATCTTCACCGGCAATCATATTCACCTTGGCCATGATTTCTCTTTGTTTCTTCATTCTCTTGTCGGTCTTGGATCCGTTAGGGTTCAATCTGGTGAAGTTATCCTCCTCGAATTTCTGTACACCACGTTCGCGCTCTGTGTCTCTGGAAGTCTTCACGCCTCCTCTACCATGGTTCACGATGTTGGCACCGATAGAAGCTTCCCATTCCGGCTGTTCTGCAGAGTCCTTCAAGTACTCTTCCATAGCTTGCATACGAGACCTGGTGCTCTTATCCTTGTGTTCTTGCGCATTGAATTTATCCTCGAAGTGCTGCTGCTTAGGTGGCAGTACCGCACTGATCTTAGGTGGTCGGTAAACGTTATCCCTGTTGTCTGCGTCTTCTTCACCTTGCTTGACACTCTTACCAGTAGCTTTCTTACCTGGAGCAGTTCTATCCACCATTCCAGAACCATTCGGCCTGTACTGAGTCTCTTCTTCGCTGTCCGAGTCCGAGTCCGAGTCCGAGCCCGAGCCTGTGCCTGGCCTCGAGGTGGAACTGGCACGTAACTTCCCCAGTCCTGGTTGTAGCCCCTGCAATTCGGCCCTTTTCTTCGATTCTTCAACCTCTTTCTCCAGTCTAGTGTACGCCCGCGTCAGTTTGTCCAGCTGGTACCCCAGCTTCTTCTCCAAGGGCTTCACTCCTCTTTCAAGCACCACCCTCTGCTCTACCGCCTTCACCCGTCCGTCCTCAATTACCATCTGCTTGTTCAACTTCTGCCCCAACACCAAGAGAAGCGAGTTCAAATACGACAGCATACTACCGTTCTTCAACGACAACAAGGAAACCTTCTCCAATTTGTCGCCGTCGTGTCCGACCACAGCCGACCCTTCAAACGGACGGCTCTGCTCGTCATCACACACCTCCTCCAGTTTATCCAAACTCTCACCACACGCTTTCAAAGATTCTTTGATCGTCTTCAAAACGCTTCCTAACTCCTCACACATCGCTTTCGTTTTATTCGTTCCGGAACCTTTCTCTGGGGTAATAAATCCTGCAACTGTAGCCAACACTTCTTGACCTCAAACCAGCGAATGCCCAACCTATTCCAATCGTTAATCCATCTCTAATCTCTCATCTCATCTCATCTCATCTCATTTGGAATATTTTTTTTTCAGTACGTTTCTTTTGCACTGTTGGAACGAATTTTTTTTTTTCCTTTCTAATGGGAAAAGTGTATACAAGAAACATTAGAACTAGCTCATCGCAAGGCACTGGATGTGGGATATTTTGCAGCAGTTTCGATTACCAAGTGTCAAGTGCCAAGTGTCAACTATCAGGTGCCAAACCATATACGTAGCGTTACTGTACCCGTGAAAGATGCCTCAGAACGAATATATCGAACAACATATCAAGCAACATGGTCGTAGATTAGATCACGATGAAAGGAAACGTAAGAGAGAAGCGCGTGAGGTGCACAAGGTCTCCGAGAAGGCGCAGAAGCTGACCGGTTGGAAGGGTAAGCAGTTTGCCAAGAAGCGTTATGCTGAGAAGGTTGCTATGAAGAAGAAGATCCGTGCCCACGAGCAGAGTAAAGTCAAAGGTGGGTCGAAGCCTTTGGACGAGAACGGAGAAGCGTTGCCTACGTATTTGTTGGACAGAGAGCAGAACAACACTGCGAAGGCGATTTCCAGTTCGATCAAGCAGAAGCGTTTGGAGAAGGCCGACAAGTTTTCTGTTCCTTTGCCTAAGGTGAGAGGTATCAGTGAGGAAGAGATGTTCAAGGTTGTCAAGACTGGTAAGTCCAAGAGTAAGGCTTGGAAGAGAATGATCACAAAACACACGTTTGTGGGCGAAGGGTTCACCAGAAGACCGGTGAAGATGGAGAGGATCATCAGACCCAGTGCCTTGAGGCAGAAGAAGGCCAACGTGACGCACCCAGAACTAGGTGTCACCGTTTTCCTACCAATTCTTGCCGTGAAGAAGAACCCCCAATCGCCAATGTACACGCAGCTAGGTGTGCTAACGAAGGGTACCATCATCGAAGTGAACGTTTCCGAATTGGGTATGGTCACCTCCGGTGGTAAGGTTGTCTGGGGTAAGTACGCCCAAATCACAAACGAACCAGACAGAGACGGTTGTGTCAACGCTGTGCTACTTGTATAAGCTTTTAAAAGACAGGAAACGGGAAATTCAAAGAGAAAAAGACCTACCGGCCATTCCTCCAAATCTACGGAACTCAGGAGGGCGCTCTCTCTCTCGCTTCCTCTCTGACCCTCCTCATCCTATGTACATTACTATTTCATTTAGAACTGGGTTCTTCAACTAAGAAAGTGCTGTTTAAGACTAAGACTCACAATATGTAGTTTACCGTATATCGAGTTAAAAGAGAAGCAGATCCGGACCGTTTTCGTGCCGCATTCGGCACGATCCAGTGGGCAGCACCGGCTGCCCACTGCACCATCGAGCGTGCCCGCCACGCGCCGTGCCAATTGACACCTTTGCGGGGGGCCCTCCCAGGTTACCCTAGGTATTCACCTTCATTGTTTCACAATGAAGTAGGGTACTACCCTACCAAATCATACCGAATAAATTTATATATAATCATATATAACATATTGAACATATACATATGCGTTGAAGAATGTGGGAGACATTTGGTGCTTTCGTTGAGCCACGCATACGCATATTCCAGCTAATAGGTGTACTTCAGCAACCGGCAGACACTAGCATTGGCAGTACAAGTACAAGGAGTATCATAGATCCCACTGGAATCTATTCACTTTACTATTACTTTAAGAACAAAAAACCTGATCTGCCAGCAGTTTGGGAGTTTTCTCAGTACTATCAGTATGTATATATGAAGGGGTTTGAATTTGGAAAAACCTGTTTCAACAGCGGCTCCCTGCGACCGTCTACCACTAACTTCGCAGTCCACTGCCGATTCGACAGTCTCTTTGTACATTGAATGGGAGCGTTTTTGCCAGAGAGCTGGCAACGATATGAGAGAACAACCAGTTCACATATGCGCTATCCATCCAATCCAACCTGAAAATATAGAAGATAAATACCGAATGGTCCTAAAGAGAAGGGAAAGCGTGCACTGATCCGCCTGCCTTGGGTGGCCAGAGGATTGCTGCGGCTGTCAGATCAAGGGCTTTACAGCCCTTGATCTGACCCCTCTTAACCATCGATGTTCACTCGTGAGATTCTCTCTTTCGACGCTCTGTTTGGCACCGTTTGAAAGCGCTGGCACGCTTCGCTGGCCAGCCTTACGGTGTAGCACTCGCATTCTCGTTTCGTTTACCTCGCACCTTTTGTACATCCAGGCCATTTGAAACGAGTATCGAAAATAACCATGGTTGCTCACGTGCCGGACAGCCCTTTCCGCAGAACCTTTTTTCTCAAATCTCTGCCTACGGGTGTCCGGCCAGCCTAGGCCCTTGCCCCCCCAGGCAGCGCCTCGGTGTTTTTTTTCACGGGCTCATCCCTTCGAACAGCGTGGAATATCGAGAATCCATATATAGTGCGGTACAGAAAGATACAGAGAGAAAGAGAGATAGAGCTGTACATTGCAACTGGGAAAAGAGTGCAAACGGGTCTAGAGTATTTTGTTGGGTTTCAGCAGTGTTGTCAGTGAACCTGTGATAGTGCAAGCCACCAATCTATGAACTGTCAGTTACGTTAGGCTAAGGTCAGGTGCTGGTTCGTGAGGATATACTTCAGAATTGCTTATCATTTTTCACTTTTTAACCTGGCTACTCACATTCTAGATCTTCTTAATACAGAATTCGTGGATCAGCTGTGAGTATTTTCGGTTGGATTGATACAATAAGAACCAGATACAGAGACAGATACAGAGACTTGTCGATTTGGGAACAAGGAGCTTACTGAGTACTAGCCCAGATTACTAACAATTGTGATTTTTACCCTTTTTTTTTCTTCTCTTTCAGATTCAGCGAAACAGAACAGAAACAGAACTGATTTAACAGGACTTGCATTCCTTTTCTTGTGTGGATCAGCTTTTATTAGAGGAACTGGTAACTTCTGATACACTACATACCTGATTACAGTATCCGTAAGAGGGAGCCAAGACTGAACTATGCAGTTTCAACATCAGCCCCAGCTGTCAGTCAATTCTGTTCAATCTCTGATTGAACCGGTTACACCACCGTTGGGCCAGATGAATGCTAAAAATAATCATCAAAGAACGCACTCTTTGGACTTGTCCGGGTTCAACCAGTTCATCTCCAATGCTTCTCCGCTGAACGTGCAGACGATGTCGCCCATGAGCACCATTTCTGCTACCACTTCGGTATCCAATCCCGGTTCTGGTGCTGTCAATTCCAAGAACCGTATGAAGTCGTTGCCCTTGATCAATGAGTTCGAATCTATATTGCCTGCAGGGGGATCTGCAGCAGCAGATCTCTCCTCTTTGGTCTCCAACGGTTCGTCGCCCAACGGGTCTACAAGTGCTTCTGCCGCTTCCGTCACCGGAGCAAGAGGTAAATCGGGCTCGGGTGGCGGGCGCGGTTCCACTTCGGCGATGTCTTCTGCGTCATCGAATGCGGGATCCACCTCATCAGCATCATCAACCAACACGTCTGCTGTGGGTTCAATAAACGATTTGCATAACATTCGATTGAAGGATTTGGACTACGTGAAACTGTCTACAGATCAGTACGGATGCAGATTCTTACAGAGAAAGTTGGAGACTCCTCAGGAATCCGACCAGGTGAGGGATCTGATCTTTGCAAATGTCAACGAGTTTTTCCTCGATCTGATCCTGGACCCCTTTGGTAACTATTTGATTCAAAAGCTATGCGACTATTTGACTACCGAACAAAAGACTGCTATGATTAAAGATATTTACCCATCTGTGTTCCAGATTTCCATTAACCAATACGGTACCAGATCGTTGCAAAAAATTATCGACACCGTAGAAATCCAAGAACATATAGATATGATCATCAAGGGGTTCTCTCAAGAACACACGTCCATCGAACAGGTTGTAACTTTGATCAACGATTTGAATGGTAACCATGTCATTCAGAAATGTATCTTCAAATTTCAACCTGCAAACTTTGACTTCATCATCGATGCGATTGTCAATATCGATAACATTATCACTATTTCAACTCATAAACACGGGTGTTGTGTGCTGCAAAAATTGTTGAGTGTTTGTACTTTGCAACAGATTTTTAAGATCTCTGTCAAGATAATTCAGTATTTACCGTCATTGATCAATGACCAGTTTGGTAACTATATCATCCAGTTTCTGTTCGATATAAAGGAGTTGGATTTCTATCTGTTAGGTGAGACTTTCAACAAGTTATCACAAAGGTTGTGCCAGTTGTCCTGCTTGAAATTCTCGTCCAATGTTGTTGAAAAATACATCAAGAAATTGTTTGCCATTGTGATGAACTACGTTTCAACAACTGCAACTACATCTCCATCAATAGCTGCTATTAACCCAAGTGAAAGGGTGGATGATGGCGATGACGTGGTGAACGCTTCCATGGGAATTCTCTTAGTGATCGCGGATATCTTCATGGCAAACATCACGTCATTGATCAGAGATAACTACGGCAATTACGCATTGCAAACTCTTTTGGACGTCAGAAACTACTCTGCCATCTTGGAACATCCAAGAAATAATGTTGTTTACAATAATCCAAGATTGGCTAATTTCAGCCATGAGTTTACAGTGAAAATTAGCAACCTGATCGTCATCACTAAGGAGTTGTTGCCAAGTATTAAAAACACATCTTACGCAAAGAAGATCAAGTTGAAGGTCAGAGCTTATACGGAATTGACTGGAATCACTTTCGATGATGTTTCTCCAATGAAGAAAAAAGTCAACGAGCCGTTCCGCCAACAAAATAAACGTCATTCCCGTAACTTCTCATTGCCATCAAACGCATATTTGAACAACAAAAGCACTGGCCAAGGAAACAACGCCAACAATAACCATCAGTTCCAAAGAAATGCTAACTTTAATCACGCTGGTAATAACAATAACCATCACAAGAAGAAGAGCAGCTTGCAGCAACAGATGCCCGTCATGTCTTATCAACAAAATTTACCGCAGATGCCAATGCAAACCCAACATGATTATACATTGCAGGCACAACAACAAGCTCAACAACAAGCTCAACAACAGATTCAGCAACACTCCCAACAGCAACACGTTCAACAACAGCACGTTCAACAACATGTGCAAGTCCAGCAACAAGGACAGCAACAACAAAATCTTGACCATTATGTGAACAATCAAAACATGCAGCAGCAACCATTATTGATGAACTCCAACTTGCATTTCCTTTCAAATAATGTCGCGAACATGCCAACTCCGATGTACATGGACACACAATACCCAACACCTCAATCGCATAGCTCTATGATGTACGGGTTCCCAACACAAAGTCAACAAGGCTTGGCTTCCAACATGTCCCAATCATCATTTGTATCTTTACCAGGAATTCTCAGTGGATCTAATATGGTTCCAATGTCGGATTCACAATCAAATACCCCCCCAAATGAGATGCCTCCTCGCCCTTCCTCTAACATCATGCAGCATAACAGGAATGTCAGCTTCCCAATGTTTGGTGACAACTCCACATATTTCAATTGATAGAGGAATCTTGTAAAAACTAATAAAAGTCGCAAAAGCGTTAAACCTAACACAGTAATGAAATTAAAAAAAAAAAAATTAACTATATCACAAAATAATGAAGATCAAAAATAATCAGCAAAACTTTGGAAGTGTACTCTGTCGTCAAAAAAATCAAGTGCAATTAGTCTGCTCCACCAGTATCGTACCTTTCACTTCCTCTAAGAAAATTCTCTTTCCTGACGGATGATTAATTTTGAGGAAACTTTCAAGATATACAAGGAAGCAATCTACCATGCTTGGTTTTCTGGATGGTGACAGGTTGTTTTATAAACCAGCCAAAGTGCGGTTACTTATAAAGAAATATTAAGATGAATACATCAAGGTAACAATTTTAAGAACCTTTTCACTTATGATTACTATTCATTCATTCATATTGATACCGCCTAGTATCTCTCCATTACTTGGTTAATCGTAATATCGAGGATGTTTAATGCAGGAGTTAATATGAATAAAATACAAAAACAATTAAATTTTAAGCCAAAAAAAAAAAATTTCACGCACACGCACACAATCATTTAGATTACCAAAACAGTTTTGGAATCACATCTTTTTATCATTATTATTATTGCATTCAAACATATTGTTGTCGCTCGTTATTATACAATATACAATAAATTCATTCAATTCACTCATTTAAACTATTTTATTATACGCTTTTCGTCAATCCTTTATTATAAATATGGTAAATTAAATATATACTATATCCTTTTTATACTGTTCAAAGCATCAGACATGTACTCAAAAAGGACGATACCCCTTACTTTCTCTGACAATCTCACTCTTCACTATCGCATCTTGAAACCTTGTACCTCTGATAGTGACCGATTATCCACGATAAGTAGTGATATGAAAGAAATATTATCTGCGTAGTTAATATACATGCTCTGGCAATAATATATATCTATAAAATATATAGTTTTGTTATCGTAATAGTGCCCATGAATTAATCAGTTAGAATTGGTGAATTAAAAAGATAAAGAAAAATTCAGAAGTAAAATTAATAACACTACTCTTGTCCGAATCCGATTGTTTCTTCAACTGCTAGCGTTAGCTTTTGCTTGAAGGAATCGTAGTCAGTATATGGAGGCAAATCCACTCTGTTGAAACAGGTATGCGATTTAGGTAGTTGCTGGATTTCACCTGCCTTTTCAATTGTGAATCTTCTTGGACCATCAGAACCTTGCAAATCTTTGAACCCATTCACTGGAATACGAGAAGTACCAGTTGTGAATTGAAGCAAACGTGCCCTTTGTTCGTTGTCCCATTCAGTGATACATTTCCAGAACCATTGAATGACTTCGTCGGATTCTTGGTATCCGCGGTAGTCTGTGTGTTTCTTCCAGTCTTCAACATCGATTTCGGCAATACCACCTATCAACAATTCTAGTTCACGCTCATCAAACACGTTAACAAGATCTTCAGGAACCAATTCATTGAAACCATCCATAAATGCTTTGAACTGTTCTTGAACTCTGTCGGCGATTCTCCATTGGGTATATAGTTCAACGTATTCTTTCTTGTTTTCATCGGTAACTTCGATTTCTCTTCCGTTTGGCTTCAAGTCGATCACGACTAGTTCACCGAACCTTTCATCATCAACGTTGAAAGTTAGATCTAGAATGCCATCTATGCTATTTTCCAAAATCCATTTCAATGAATTGTAAACCTCAGAGTCAACACCTTCCATATCTTGTAATACGACCTTCTTTCTTAGCATCATCTTATACAGAGCACCAACAAAGAATGCATCCAGGAATCTTCTGTGAAATACACCCAAACCAACAACTCTTCCTATAAACTTGAAGTAATTCAAATGTTCAGGGTTGATACCACTGTTAGGATTGATTTGGATAGTGTAGTTGTCATGAGCGGAATATTCGAATAAACAGTAGAAGGGATTGAACATTTCATGTGATAGCAAGAAGAAAAATTCTCTTGAAACACCACCGTAATCTAAACCTTCTTCACCGTCAAACTTGATCATTAATCTTTTCTTCAAATCTTCCGGTGTTTGCCTCATAATCTCTTGATATGCATCCTCGAAAATGTTCTTTCTGCGTACTCTGATATGGCATTGGCCTGGTAGAATACGCAACGCTGGTTGTGATCTGAAGTAGATCACCTTACGCCTGAAATCACGCTTGTACTGTGGAACATTTTGGTCCAAAGAAGAAGGTAATCTAGGGTCATCCCATGTTGTAGTCTTGGTATTATGGTCAACGAAATACACTCTGGCGGTGTTTGTCAGTCTCATTTCCCAACCTGAAGGCAAGGGTCCCAATTGAGACACAGGTTGTTGTTGAATAGTATTTGTAGAAGGACCGTATGTTCTAATGTATTGCTGTCTTCTTGGATCAACCCAAGTGGTAGTTCTTGTGTTATGATCAACAAAGTATGCTCTGCCCTCAGGCGTGAACCTTTGTTCCCAGCCAGGTGGGAGTTCTCCAAGGCCTGACGTAGTGCCACCGGTGGCAGCGAATGTGGCAGCGGCTGCACCATTCACTGCAGGAGTTTGAGACGTAGTGCCAGTTTGGACGGCCACGCTAGGTGACGAAGAACCCTCGGATTGAGCACCACCGTCTGGTAAAGTTCTACCTCTATGTTGTCTGCGTTCCAATTCCGTGTTGACACGTTGAACTTCGGCTTGGTCCAGAGTGGGTCTTTTCCATGTAGTTGTTCTAGTATTATGATCCACATAATATGTCCTTCCGAAGTTATCTGTTCTTCTTTCCCATCCTGGGGGCAAACGACCATATTGGTCCTCGAAAGATGAGTACTGTCTGTTAGACGACGATTGAGATTGAGCTTGAGCAGAAGGAGGCTGTCCCGACGAAGCCAATCCGTTATTAGTAGCGGTGCCCGGGGATCCAGTGTTTCCCGGAGCAGCATCCTGGTTGTCCAGAGTAGTGGTCTGCAAGTTATTTGCTACAGTCTGAGCAATCAATCTGTTATCGATCGTGGCGGCGTTTGTCATCAGATCAGATTGACGGGCAGCTGCAGGACTTGTATCGGCAGCTGCACCAGCAGAGGAACGGCCTCTGGGGAGTGCAGTTAAAACCAATATTATCCTTCCGCTAACGGATAAACCATCGTTGGAACGCTTTAAATCTCTAGTGATTGTTTCTTCTCGTGGTCTTCCACCGTTAGAGGTCGCCGTATCCTCATCCAAATGGCCCAGTGCGTCACCAATACGAACATTGACAACACCTAGAAACCCTTGGTCCTTCTTCTTAAACTTTTTCTGATCGAAAACTTGGACGGTTAAGATCGAATTTTCGCTCACATTGCTAAATTGGAACACTTCATTCCAGTACGGATTTAACGTTTTCTTGGCTGCTGCTGTAGACTTCGTCTGGGACCCATCAATAGTCAATACAGCAAACGGATCAGGAGATCTGAACACGTCCCTCCTGTTCAATGACTCTGCAGCCACTAATTTCACCGATACAGACATCTTATTCCTATACGGTATATTTTCGTCAACCTAAAATCAAATCTCAGGTCAACTATCGAAAAGGGGGAAAGCTTTCCTAATGAAAAAACAAAGTACAACTCTACTAGTACTACCAGTAATGAATTCTAAGCGAAAAATCAGAACAAAACAGCACAGTTATCGCACTAATTCCTTTCTTGACAAACCGAAAACCGTAAAACCAAATCAGAAAATACTAATTGGCAGAGAAAATTTGATTTTAGATTTCTCCAAAAGAGGCTTGCAAAACTGATCCTTACTTCACTCAAATACTCTTTTCCGCACAGTCCGTCGTCGCCGCTATGAATATACGCCTGTGTGACTACCTCTCAGTCTCTTGTGAACCTGCTGCGTGCTGTTTTGCAACTTCCCAAAGTGAATGTTCAACTGTATTGTCTCTTTATGTTTGTTTTGTTTTGTTTCCTTAATTAAAACGTCCAAATCACAATTTTCTTTTTCTCTCCTTTACGGGTCACGTGACCCCGCTCCACTTTTCTCCGATTTGATCCATCGTATAACTTTCTAATTGCACGAGCGCCCGCTTCAGCTTAGAGCTGTGAGCTTTTCGCAGTTGCCACTGTACCGGATCGCCTAGGGTCACGCCCTCCCCCATATATGTCGTGGTTTTTACCTTCGTTAGTCGACACCTCTGCATTGTTCCCGAAGACAACATATTATCTTGGGGACGATCACGTGACTGCATCTGTTTGACGTTATTCGCTTCAAAACTTCGAGATTCGTACTATGTGATATCAAATAGCCACAGGGTTTCCAATGTTGACATAAATACAGCTTTAAAGGTATTTACAATGCTGGGTTTGTTTACTTGTAAACAAAAGATTCGGATGAGAAGCGCTGTAATGCCAGTATCCACGGTAGGTATGACGAATAATGCTTGCTTCGGTGTCCGGTTTTGCCTTCCAACGATTTCCTGAGCTGTTGCAGTTTGCAACAATGCGGAGTTTCCACCATTGGCATATATAACCAGACTGATTTTTTGGTTGATATTGACCAACTGTATGAGTGCGGTTTTCCCATCGTAATAGCTAGTACCGTTACAGTCTTGCTGCAGTTGTATATGTTACTCATACCACAAGGCAACAATGACAGAATACTATAAGGCACCCGAGATATTCAGACAAAACGCCATAATCGTTAAGAAAACTACGACAGTGGATAGTGATGGCAATAGCAATGGCTATGGTGGAATTAGCCCAGTGTTCAAGAGGAACTGTAGTGCCGAAAGCTCCAAATTGAGCAGTCCTCTGCTGAGGAAAGTTAGCGGGGATTTGAACGATGTTATCTTTACTAAGAAATTAAGAACCGACTGTTGGAAACTATCTGATGACACGAAAGGTGTCACTTCCATGTCACTAGATGCAGATACAATTTTACTTTCGACTTCACAGTACACGGACAATCTGCAGCTGTTTCAATTGAGAGACAATGACAATGGTCAGCGTGGTGGGAAATTACTTCACAGTCTGCAGACGATCACTGTTCCTGGGAAGTCCATTCTTGCCACACACGTTATGCCATTGGAAAACAACAAAACGGTGGTATCCTTTGACGACACGGTCCATGACAGGATTTTACTTTCGGGCCACTCTGATGGTTATGTTAACCTGATTTCTACTTCTACTGAGGACGGGAACGCCAAGATTTTGAAACGCTTCAACCACGCCAAACATTTGAAAGTGACTACCGATAGCATGGACAGCTTGGACTTGGCCTCGGAAATCTACGATATGCATCGTTCCAAGCCAATTCGTCATTTGAAGAGTTGGAACAAACACCATTTCACCTCTATTATCAACGATTCGCTGTTTGTGTACGACGTGAACCAGCAGTCCAAGGACCCCCTATATCTAAACAGTTTCCCTGGCCTGGAACACGTTGATGCTAATCCGGTCAATCCCTTCACGCTTTCCCTAGCAGGAACCAAGTTTGGTCCTTCAGGAATCGCGTTGCTGGATCTTCGCTCAAGTGATAGTAATGGACTTCGTGTTCCCGAATCTCCACAACGTTCTTCTGGAAACACGGATTGTCATAAGTCATTCGCATCCAAATGGCTGGATGAATACACCGTTGTCAACGCGGTAGGGAAGGATTTGAAAGTTTGGGATATCAGATACGGAACGGTTAAAGCTCAGCTGTTGGGACATCACGGATTCGTTACTTCTCTCGATTTCGACAATGACATGAACAAAATATATAGTACCGATGACCAAGGCCTGATAATGTCTTGGGCAATGAACGGAATAAATTACACCGATTATACTTTGCACTGCGGACCATCACACGGTATCCAAAGCTTCGGTTTACCAAAAGACTGTGTCCAGAACGGTAACATCATCCAATCTCCTGATTTGGAAAGAGCTGCTAACAGAAAACACATCGGAAGTCATTTTGTTGGTTTATCTAATTCACGTTTCGTGTCATTACAGGACCAAGAACTTAGGTCATACTCGATTGTTGATATGCCAATGATGCTTCCTCCACCAAGAAATCCATTACGTTTAGCTAAACCTCAGTTGAACGATCTACATTCGGAGTTATCGCAATCTCCAGCAAATCTCAGTTCTGACGAGACAAGTAAGGATAGCAGCAATTCCGCTTTTGAAGACTCTGAGGACACTTTGGAGTATGAGGCGCATTCTCCAATGACACCCCTACTGGATAGCATGTTCGAAGGAAAGGTCCATGAATTTGATATTCCATCCCTACCTCTTTTGTCTGGTATTAGAAGAGGCAGCGACGCGACTTTTGTGTGAAGGTTTTTATGATACCCTCCATCTTCATGCATGAATAATTACGACCCAAAAAAAATCAAGCCAAGACATTTCTTGTATTGCATTATATCCACCTTAATTGAGTTACAAATTCTGTTAATTAATACTTCAACATTCAGCAGTCCCACAATAACGTTTAAACCGTTGAAATTAGTATTGCAATTTGTATTAAAATAAGTAAAAGGTTATGAATAAATTTATATATTTACAGATTCTACTGGTTCATCTGAATTCGCCATTTTTTCCCATTAAAATAATGTATGATGATTGAGTGCATTGCCAATTTCAGTGGAAAACGGATGTAAGCCTGTTGTTAATAGGCTAAATATATTTGCAGCAGTGAGACCATTGCGTGTACACCGATTGAGAAAGACGTTTAATATTATTTCCTTTGAAAAAAGTACAAAAAAAAGGAAGCGAACGCTCAGCGTTGGATAAATCCGTATGTTCATGTTGACTGTAGTTCAATATATGAGGTGGTTTGCCAATCATTGAAATAATCCCATCAAACGGTAAGATGTTCAAATGATATTTTGGGCGAAAAACTTGACGATCAACGTCATTCAACCTGCAACAAGGCAACGAGGGTCAAAGGAAAATCACATAGTGTTTAAGTATAATACATCGTCTCATGACAATTCAGGTGCTATTCTTTTTTTTTTGGATGCTTAGCAAATTCCGCAACACAACTTGGAGAAGAAACCGCCTTCTTCGATAGAGTCGTTATTATCGTCATCATTGTGGCGAGAATTGTGTCTTCCATGAAGCTTCCCCATCGAATCGTACGATTGGATGTTCAACCCTTGTTTCAAAGGTACGTTTGGTCCCATATAACCGCTGCCTTGGGGCAACCTTACTCTATTGTTCCCACTACTACTGTTTACCAGTTTCTTTTGAGACCTATTTGGAGTACTTTGTGAAAAGGATCTATAGTTGCGTGAATCATGCCTACTAGTCTGTTGATAATTTTGCCCTTGTCCTTGAGCTTGCCCTTGAGCTTTTCCCGGTACCTGCTGCTGTCCCTGTTGATATTGTAGCGGCGTTAGTTGTTGAGCAGAATGCTTTGTATTTCTTGGTGTTGGATTCCCGTACCCGTGCAGGTTGACCCTCTTGTTAGTCTTGATGTTCCAACCTTGACCGTTGTTCAAGTCTATCCAGTCATAGTGGCCATCCTCTTCGTAGCCGTTTTCTTGCATGATCTCTGTCATCAACGACATAAGATAGTCGTAATCCGGGTCCTGATCAAATCTCAGAGACCTACAGTAGGATAAATATTCAGCGAATTGCTTTGGAATCTCAGGCGTTAACAAATCCGATGGTTTCAACCTTTGCTTTGTGAGTCCTATTTTCTCATACTTGGCCTTGTTGTTTGGCGCTTTGAGTCCCTGCCAGGGCAAGGACCCACGAAGGAAATAGAAAAACACATGGCCTAGAGACTCCAAGTCATCTCTTCTAGACTGTTCCCTACCGAAATGGGTGTTTATCGACATGTAACGCGCAGTCCCACTCAAAGACTTCCGTTCTCGATATGGAATGTGCTGTTTTGTGTTGGGATCCCTGAACTGCTTGGCCATACCAAAATCAACCACGTATATTAGATTGGGGTCTCCGTTGCTGCTGGTAGCACACGACTTCACCACGGATCCATCCGATAACTCCCGCTGGAACTCTGATATCAAAAAGTTGTCCGGCTTGATGTCCCGGTATATCAAATCATGCTCGTGAATCGAGCGCACTCTATCAATCATCTGTTTCGCCAACATGGCAGTCGTCTTGACAGAAAACTTTCGACTACACCATTCAAACAAATCCTCTAAAGAAGGACCCAACAAATCGATAATCAATATATTGTGAATCCCTTCTTGGCTGAAATAATACGCATGCGGGATACCCCTCACATCGTTCAAGATCCTGTACGCACGGAACTCGTCTCTCAACTGAGGAGAATCCGACCTTCTTGCCTCAAACTTGATAGCAACAGGGTTCTTCGACCCACCGCTCAAAATGTTCTCTCCTTCAAAAATAATCCCAAAGGACCCTTCTCCTATCTTAGGCCCAACAGCATAGTGGATTCCCACCACATGCTGTGAAGAGCGTTTAGACATACCACCGGAAACTAAACGTTACCTGAATTTTAACAAACAGTACAACAGCGAAAACTCTACCGTTCTTTTTGACTCACAAACACACACACACTTCCTTCTTTGTCTGTTAACAATTCCTGAGATTTTTTCCACTTTCTCAATACCGTCTCATCGACCCACCAAAATCCGGTCCTGATGTATTTTCTTAGCGTATGCTGACAGTTCACAACCGTTTGTTGTGTTTATTTTTACACCGATGAAGACGTTGTTTTGCTAATATTCACCTTAATAGAAGGCTGTTTCCAATTCTTTAAATTTTGTTTTTGTTTCGAACTATTTTTTTTTTCGGGTTCGCAAGGTACAGTATCATGAAAGGAGAGAAACAGGGCCATTTTGACGTGTAAATCAGGGTTATTAGAGCATGCTGCGGAGTGACTTTGCTGGTGTTCTTGGTGTCAAACGGTAGCCTGCGATGGGGAGAACACGGAGAGCAAACTTGGCCGGGGCTGGACGCAACGGAATACTCTGTACGCTGTGTGCATACACACAGCGCACAGTATAGTATCAAAGGGAATGACAAAAAATGGAAAAAAGTGAAGGACACAGTTCAACATCACGTGACGCGTCACGTGACGTTATATGCTGTAGGAAGAAGATTTGGTAATTGGACACAATACATATACATAGTTCACCGTGTTCTCTCTCTCTCTCTTGTGCAAGAATCAATTTGTATGGGGCAATTCAGACATCAGTCATGAAGCTTGCAGTCTAGGCCAGCGACTGGGAAGCGGGCCAAGGTGGGTGTTTCGCGTTGTTCTTACCACATTTCCCAGGCTTTATTTCGACGTCGAAATTTCCCAAAATGCCAAAATCTTTATGGCATTAAATGTGTACAACGCTCTTGCTTAAATAAATATATACACATACCAAAAGCATCACTTGGGTGTGATAAGGATTACACCGGGTGTCCAAGCTTGCAATTCGGCCAAGGTAGTAGTACTGAGTGACATGTCGATTGTTTTGGACGGGAAATGTTTGTGCTACCACGGGCCATTGCTCTATGAAGCCAAGGTGCTACGAGTTTTCGATGAAAAGAATCAAACTCTAACGTCGAAAGAGTACACAGACCTCAGCGTTGACGATGAGAGCGCGGAGTTGGACCGCCCTCCAGAACACATGAGACAGGGCCAGTGCTTCTACGTGCATTATCAGGGATGGAAGTCTAGCTGGGACGAATGGGTGGGTCTTGACCGAATCAGGCCTTACAACGAAGAAAACTTGGCGTTGAAGAAATCGCTGGTGGAAAAGGCACGCGAATCGAAGAACAGCGCTGCTAAGAAAAAGACTGGTGCGCGGCCTGTTGGAAGGCCCAGCAAAAAGGAGAAGGAACGCGCGAAAAAGGCAACCGGGCTCTCGAGCGGCGACGCTGCTGCGTCTGGATCGACTTCAACTTCAACATCAAACTCCAACGCCAATTCCAACGCCAGCTCTAACCCTGCGTCTGCGTCCTCTGCTTCGTCTACAACGGCAGCTCCGGACAGCAAGGCGGATCGTAAGAAGGCGGCTTCGGTCCTGAACAAAAGAACGCATCCGAAGATACACATAAAAGTGCCAATCTCGCTACGTTCTGTTCTTGTAGACGACTGGGAAAACGTCACGAAAGACCGCAAACTGGTAGAACTA
The DNA here is from genome assembly GCA_003705805.3 of Kluyveromyces dobzhanskii. NCBI lineage: Eukaryota > Fungi > Ascomycota > Saccharomycetes > Saccharomycetales > Saccharomycetaceae > Kluyveromyces > Kluyveromyces dobzhanskii. The sequence goes on along the minus strand of PPJP03000029.1, from coordinate 18,089 downwards.
CCCAGCGAACGGCCCATAGAACACATCTTGTCGCAGTTCTATGCGGAAACGAGCAACTCGATGCCCTCAGCAGTTGATCAATCACAGCTCTCAGAGTTTCTCCATGGAGTAAAACTCTACTTCAACCTATCTCTTGGGAAACTACTGCTATACCGTCTCGAAAGAATCCAATACGCACAGCTATTAAAGACCCACCCCGAAAAGCAGTACACCGAACTTTACGGGGTGATTCATCTACTAAGACTCGTGACGCTTCTCCCGGAGATGATAGAATCCAGCAACGTCGATGACCAGACTGCAAAGATTCTGGTGAAATACTGCGACATTTTGCTGGAATGGATTGCCATAAACGTCGCAACGAAAAATTATCCCATAGACCCCTATATAAACACATCCTCACAATATGAGGGCGTTGCCCTCAGCTGAAGCATGTAGCGATGTATACACTTCACTTTGTACCTTTAAATCCCTAACTTAGTCCAAGCATGCCATAGATGTCCTATTACAGCTGGGGTCCCCCCAAATAGCTTGTTTCTGGGCCAATTATTATAATTTAGGGCCCAGTTTTTGGGCCATTTTATTTATGAGAAAAACAAGAGATTCGAATCAAGTGGACTTATATGTGCCTTCGGGGAACAAACTTACTCAAATTAGGCCACTAAACCGGTCTTTGACATCTGGCAAAAGCGATTTTAAGCGTTGAATTGGAAACTGCAGGTATCTTTGAGTGTACTTTCAGACATCAAGGGAAGTTATGGGCTCAGAGAGTAGGGAGCTAGCGGAGGAGAAAGTTGATGGTAGATATGTCTGTCCACATCCAGATTGTGACAAGACGTTTTCGAGATACGAGCATTTACAGAGGCATAAGCTCAACCATTGGCCCAAACAGATATTTCAGTGCGAGTACGTGTATCCCGAGGATGGGATTACTTGCAACAGGACTTTCGTGCGGAAGGATTTACTCGTGAGACATCAGAGAAGACATACCAGCAATGGTATTCGTATGCAGATGAAAGTTAGGAGAGAGTCAGGCAAAGAAAAAGTCGAGGATGGCTCAACGCCCGCTGCGGGTCAGGTTCAAGGTATGGCGGTCTCATCAGGTTTGAAAAGTGGCAATGTCGAGTCACAACACGCCAAAAAAGTAGATCATATCGTGCTGGATGTGGGAGATCGTAAGAATAAGATGGGCCACGATGGTGTATCATTGAACAATTCTAGTACCACGACAAGCAGTAGCAATGCGAGTCTGAATTCTGGATTCAATGCTATGGGCAATGCGCCTAGTGCCAATCTCAACAATTTTTTCAATTGGCTTTTTGCTGGAGGTACGAATCCAGACCTCACCCCTCTTACTGCTACTCCAAATCAAAATATAGGTGTTGATAACGATACTGTGCTGGGACAGCCACCTGGTGTGGTACCAGGTGCAAAGCTGGAAGATCCCTCGATGCTGGGACTTCCACAGCAGCAAAATCAGGTGAATCCTCACGCTGTTGCCAGTACACCGTTGGATTCAAAATCATACGTTGCTCCACAGAGCAACACTTACGAAGTGGACGCCACTGCAAGTATGAACGCGGGTGTGGGTGCAGGTGCAACAAATATCATGGACGATTTATTTTCGGTAGATTTCTTACCAACGGACCCTCTACAGTCTTTAGTTCAACAGATGTCTTACAAAGATATTGTCTCGCCTGCTAAGACAAGCGAAACTGTAGACACACCGTCAAACACTGGATCTGGTACTTCGCCGAATGGTTCCATTCCGAACAGGTCGCCAAAATTCAAAGATATTGGGAAGGAGAACGTTAAGGACAATTTACTGGCGCAAAAATCTAAAGTGGGAGAACTAAAGTCACAGCTGAAGCGGTCGGAGAAACTCTTGAGAGGTGGCTCAAACAGCCATAGACATTCCAAAAAACAAAAAACTATGTTACTATCAAAACCATCGTTTTTCAACTCAGACCCAAATTCGAAGTTCAAACTATCTCTGGAAGGTCAAAATGCCTTGGCGTTGCTCATAGCTGATATAAAATACATTCTTTTGCAAAAATTACAAACGGCATTGAAATCTTACTGGCTAAACTTTCATCCACAATACCCAATATTGCACAAACCGTCTTTCGATATCGAGAAGGCTCCTCCGATTCTAGTTTTGAGTATGATCATGACGGGAGCGTCATACTTGGGTTCCGAGAATCGTAATACCGTTAGTGACGTTATTGCCGGGCCTTTGCGCTGGCTGATATTCTCTCACGAGGATTTCCAGCCCACTTCGGAGACTTACATCATTCAAGCACTCTTATTACTTGAATGCTACGAAAAGACAAGTACTAATAGGTATTTGCACGAGAGAAGCTATCTGCACCACGGAACTACAATCCAGCTACTTCGTAGAACGCCTTCTTTAGGAGGTCATCCGTTGCGTGTTAAGAAGGAACACTCTCCATCTGACTACGAATCGATGGAAGAAACGTATAAAAATTGGATTGATTTCGAAACTTTGAAAAGAACAGCGTTGTACGCTTTCTATATCGACACAACACACGCTGTTGTGTTCGGATACACATATTTATTTATTCATTGCAACCAGGTGCGCCTTTCATTGCCTTGCTCGGATGAAATTTGGGACAGCTACGATCTATCTCTCGAGAAGTTGTTGCAACATGGCTTCGGTGGTAAAGATGTAAGCTTTTTGGATACATTGAAACAACTCTTAAACGATGTCATGCACCAACTACGAAGATCGAACAGCGTGAATAGCTGGACGAATTTGAAGAGCAGCAAGTTCGGAGAGAAGCTATTGTTATCAGGACTGATATCGATTATGTTTCAATTGCAACAACATTCCGAAGTCATATCCCTTGGGGTGGACAACCCGTTGAGCGTACAAAACATACACTGGCAAGAAATCATCTCCTTTGCCATCGACTACTGGCACAAAGAGATCATGCACGGGTGTAAGAACTCTTCTAACTCTGTACTTTCCAACGTGGACACCGCAGACGACGAAGGGATTAAACTCCTAAGACTAGATGACAATTACTCGTGTAAGATACCGGCCTACCACATGACACAGATCATACTGAGAATATTCCAGTACGACTACTACATCTACGCAGGAGCACCTTGGAGAATGAACGTTCGTGCTGGCACCGAAGAGTACGCCCTGGTGAGCGAAAGAGTCCTCAAGTTCAGCCAGGACCCAATGCAAGGTGGCATGGCCATCATTTACGCCTACATGTTCCTATTCGAGATGTTCCGCAACGGAGACGACTTCTCGTGCGATGTCAATCTCGACTATTGTATCACTAGACCAAACACTTTGGCATTGACCTCGCTCTTAATCTGGTCGTACAACTACTCTCTATACGGCCCAGAAACGCTCGTCTGGGATAATACCAAGGATGCCAACGACAACACCAACGAAAAGGTGAAATCGGAGTACATCCCGGCAGAATCGTTCAAACAGCATTTGAAGAAAATGTACAGGTACCTAAAAGTAGACGAAAGCCTCGACGTCTTCACCCACCACCAGCAACTGAAAGAAAAGGCAAGACTTCTGACCAACATCCCAAACACAAACCATCTAGCCGGAATGATGCTGTTCATGAGAGACTTGTTTCACGGGTGCTACTGGGAGCTGGGAAGAGAGTTCAGCAATCTATTCGACAATTGTTTTGAAAGATCAATAGGCAGGGAAAAGGCCGTATGTGAACACATGTACGAGACATAGAACATATAATGACCACGAATTCAGTATTGACTTTATATTTATAGAATTACAAACGACAACTTATGTCCTGGTCACTTACCCACAGGATTCAATGATTAAACTTCTGTTTCTTCCTCTTTCTCTATAGGCCTGGTTACCTGAATCACATTACTTCGAGAACTCCGCTGATCGGTTCCTTTAAATGGGCCCCCGCAAATCCCAGTATTTGGGCCCCCGAAAACATGTTTCCGGGATAACGTCAGCACACTGAAAAATCGGAGCCGAAGCTCCGCCAGAAACAGCGTCGCTGGGCCCCAGAAAAATCTTTTTTCTGCCCCCAGAATATACCACTCGGAAATCGGTTCAAAATACAAAGAAGCCAACGATGGGCAACACGAGATTGGAAACTTGGTTGACATGACAGTGATTTTGTTCATTACTTTTGGTTAGTCTTACTTTATCAGGTGTTTAGGTGGCCATTAGTCGCGCTGAACCGAAAAGTTGTTCTCTCTGAGTAACTGATAGAACCCAGTCAAAGGTCTTAGACGTTCTTTTATTCGTTTATTTTAAGTGCGCATCTTTATACTGGAGTTTAAGTGAGATAGATGAAGTGCAAAGCTGCCTTTGAATACTGTAGTTGATATAAGACTTTGAAGATTCGTTTCCAAATTCAATACTGGACATCTGGTAGAAAAGGATTTGTACATTGCAGGCCCGGATTTTGGATGCGTATCACCATTCGTTTGAGAGTTACTTTTATTTATTATATGATTTGAAGCGTACAGAAGAAGAATCAGAAGAGAACAGAAGAGTTTAAGGCATATTGCAACATGCAAAGATGGAACTAGTGAATTCTAATAGTGAAAAAAAGAAGCAGCAGCTGGAAGTGTTCAGCAAGTACGCTAGCTTGTTGACTGCCGAACAGCAGAAGCTGGGAGAGCCGTATGCGAGCGGAGTTTCGTTGCGGCTTTCGGAGTCTGGAGAAACAGGACAACCGGTGCTACGGTACGATGATTTTGTGCGGCTCATAGCGAACTCGCAGTCGTTGTACTCGAAGTTCACGGACCACTCTTTTAATTTGAATCAGATACCGAAGAACGTTTTCGGATGCATATTTTTTGCGATGGATGAGCAGAATAAAGGGTATTTGACGATAAACGATTGGTTCCACTTTAACAATATCTTGGAGTACAACAACTACCATTTCATTGTGTTGTACGAGTTTTTCAGGAAGTTCGATGTGGCTAGGATACGTGCTCAGCAGACTTCGAACATTGACGACCAGCGTGTGAAATATATCAATTATGGGAACAAGTTTCTGAGCTTCGATGATCTGTATTTGAACGTTGATCAGTTCAAATCTACCATCTCGTTGTTGCAAAAATGTGTCAACGATCAGTTCGTTGTGAAAAACAACTTGGCTTTGGACTGGAACGAGTTTCGGTGGTTCCCATTCTACCAGTGCACTCCTCATGGGAAGTCTTCTGGTAGTTATTTTTCGTTAAGCTCGCTTGTCACGATCTTACAAACCGATTTGAAAGATGAGAAGCTGTTCGTGGGGTTCGAAAGGCTTTGCCATTTAAACCCTTCTAAGAATTGCCGCACGCTTTCTAAGAATCAAATATCGTATCTTTTGAAATTGTTCTATTCGCATAGAGTATCATCAGATGTGTTCAATTCGTTGGACTTAACCAATACCAAACTGATCAAATGTGATAATAATTACATTCAGTACAATGTCATCAAGGACATCTTTTATTTATTCGAAAATTTCGATCTTTTGAACCAAGTTCTAATACGTTACGCTCAATACTACGAGTTTGATGAGAGTGATGTTAGGGAGCAAGTCATCACTAAGAGAGATTTCATGGAGTTTATGAACAAAGAGTACAACAAAGTGACAAATATTGTTGAATTTTCCCCATCCCAGATTAATCTCTTATTTTCGATTGTATCCAATTCAAAACAGTCAAGGCACCAGTATTTGACCTCGATGCATCACAACGATGAGACCATTGACGACTTCATTCATCGGCCTGCTCAGATGGGGCCCCATTTTAGTAAGGGGACCATTAAAGAGTTTAACGAAAATTACAACTCAACCGTTGATGAATTCAGTCAGTCTTCTGCACTGCAAGAAAATCATGAAAAGAAGCATAGCCATCGTGTATCGTTGTTGGATCGTCTTTGGGCTGGCAAAACTTCTAAAGATATCGCTGAGAGTCGGGATCTTACAATGGAAGACTTCATGAAGATTTTGAACCCCAACTACTTGAACGATATAGTTCATTCCATGGAATTAAAAAGAATCAGATCAGAATCCTGGTATTCCAATTTCTACTTCTACCCCATTTTCGACTCTATTCACAATTTCACTTTGGGATCCGTTGCTGGGTGCATCGGTGCAACTATTGTATACCCTATCGATTTAGTCAAAACAAGAATGCAAGCACAACGTAATTGTGTTCAGTTCAACAGCTCTATCGACTGTTTTGTGAAAATATTCCAAACAAAAGGTATTAGAGGATTATACTCTGGTCTTGGACCTCAATTGATTGGTGTAGCCCCTGAAAAAGCCATTAAATTAACCGTCAACGACTTTATGAGACAGCATTTCATGAACAAGTCGAGGACTATTAAATGGTATCAGGAAATTCTCTCTGGGGCCACGGCTGGTGCCTGTCAAGTCATTTTCACAAACCCACTGGAAATTGTTAAGATTAGACTTCAAATGAGATCAGATTTCGTTGGAGAAAATGGGAAACCAGCTCTTGGCGCTATCGGCATAATCAGACAGCTAGGTTTACGTGGGCTATACAAAGGCGCTGCAGCCTGTATGCTTAGAGATATTCCATTCTCAGCAATATATTTCCCAACTTACGCCCACTTGAAAAAAGATGTGTTCAAGTTTGATCCTAATGATAAAAATAAAAGAACAAAGCTCAAGACCTGGGAACTTCTCTTGGCAGGTGCTGTTGCTGGGATGCCAGCCGCTTACTTGACAACGCCTTTCGATGTTATCAAGACAAGGCTCCAAATTGATCCAAGAAAGGGCGAAACAAAGTATACTGGAGTAATCCATGCCGCCCGCACAATTTTCAAAGAAGAGAGTATCAAATCATTCTTCAAAGGTGGACCAGCTCGTGTGTTGAGAAGCTCGCCGCAATTCGGTTTCACTTTAGCTGCTTTTGAAATGTTCCAAGGCTTGTTCCCATCGAGTTATAAAAACAACGGCTCGGACATAGAGCGTGGAAACAGCGGCAATGAAGGTAGCAGTAACACGGGTGGCGTTAGACTACGCCCTGATGCTGAAGACGATACACCTATCGTCACAAGTTTATTCACAACATTCTACAAAAATTTCAAAGATGACCTTTACACTCAAGAACCTGTTCCTATAGAGTTTTATGGCCCGTCAGTGGACCCATACTCAAGCAACTTCCTAAATTACTACTACAAGAGTTGCCAAATATCAAAAGTTTTCATAGACCTCGACTACAACTTTACCAAGTTTGACTTCAACGTTTACCAGAAGTTCCAAAAAGAGTTGAAACGAATCGGAACCTCAAACAACTAATGTATATCATAACGAACCACGAACATATCATTTTCTTTACTGGAATTGACCAACCAGCACCGTACTTTGTTCAACCCTACTGCATCATATGTGTTTACATGTATATATTTATCCGACTACGTACTTGCTTAAGTACATAAATTACTGTGACAACTCTAATTCAATAATCGCCTAATATTAACCCAGTCACATGACCAATATTTCACTCTGTCTCTATTCCTTCCTAATCTGTCATTTGGGTCAACATTGAAAATGAAAACATCAACACTTTTGATTTGAAGTAATCATGATCTAGTTAGTACCTTTCAGTCCATTTGCAGCCTCACCATATACGCCAGAACTACCAATACGGAGTCTAACTCATCAATCCTCCTTATTTTGAAAATTCGGTTACACACTTGTGTTGTAAGGTTTCTGAATATCACTGAAGTTCAAGTGTTTTCTATTATAAGAAGTGCAATAATTGCGAGAACAATCACAATCGGTTGAATAATCAACTGCATATAAATTCGCGCAACCGTGTATTGATTTTGATCGAACGATGAACGAAGAGTTACTGGACGTCATCGTCAAACCACCCAATGTTACAAATAACCCTAACTACAAGAAACTCTCTGCTATGATTGAGAATTATAGTTTGAATGAGAGCTTGGGTGATGATGAAATGTATATGCCAAGCAAAGCGGATTCTTCGGTCGATAAATCTTCACCACAAGTCTCCTTCAACTCCAATGATCCACACGTTAGAACTTTGAATTCCTATGGGACTCCTCAGGACTCTCCAGATAATCACTTGCAGTTGCAAGGATTTTCTCCAGGAAACAGGGGGAGCATCATATCTGCTTATTCCGGTACCGTCCATGAAGGTGTGCCTGTCTCCTATATAGTCAACAATAATAGTACCACTGCTGTGAAAAAGGAGGCTATAGAGGAGCCAACGTTGCCCCCTTTGCCCTCGAAACGTGAATGGTCTACTGCGTCCGCAGATGCTCTATCAGAACTGACGTCCAAACCAAGTGGCACTTCCACGTCTCACGACAAAGGGCAAGAAGGAGAGGGAGAGCTAAGCACGTTGGGAAAGAAGGACTCTTTGAAGCTTTTATCGATGGAAAAGAGCCACCAGAAGGTTCCATCTTCCATAGCCTCCGGTAATCTAGCAAGCGAAAGTGGCCATTCTCACAACGCATCAAGTACCAGTTATTCTGGGTCCAGTATGATGAACATGGACAATACTTCTCAGTACACTGGTAATAACGGGAATCTTCCACAACTATCCCAACTTGAATCCACAATCAAGGAGGAGTCAACTGACGAGCTGCAGCCAGCTCCAGCTTCTCTTAATGGTACAAGAGTTTCTGATCTGAACAACGTTCCAGAAGTAAATGTAACGGAGGCGTTCTCAGCAACCACACCGCTGAACATATCACAAACTCCAAGCCGCCATGAGATTTCCCAGGTTTCTGAGATCAATTCAATCAATTCAAGCATATTACCACCATTGGAAACTCAGGTCAATACTCGAAAGACAGATGGCGCCGCACCTGAGGTTGAAATCCTAACGGATTTGCATCCAACAGTACCACCAAGAAGCGCAAGAAGACCCACGTCGCATATATTCATCAAAGAGAGTTTGGATGATATTCAAAATCAACTCGCAAAGGAGATGGGTGGTATCCATCCAACTAACGGTAACCCCAGTGTCTGGCACTCGCGAGAAAGCAGCAACAGTGTAAGGTCCGAAAGTTTCTTTTCCGCTACCGAACAAGACGATGCAGCAGACCCGGAAAACGAAACATATACTACAAGACCGCTACCATCTATCCCAAGGTCTTCTGCATCAAAACAGCTAACACTAGAGGGCCAAATTATTGCTCAAGCTGAGAATGACCATTTGGAAACTGGTAAAAATGCAGAAGAAGAATACGATGAAAATGACTACGAAGACATTGACGAGAATTCTTCCAGTGCAGATAAAGGTTCTGACACCTCCAAACTCGACTCAACGATACCAACACCGCAAAGTAAACTGCCGAAGACTCCGAAGAAATCTGCGTCCAAGGGCAAATCCAAATCTAAGTCTCATCAGAGTAAGGCCAAAATCGGCTCCAAAAACAACAAAGAATTGAGATCATTTGATATAGACACAATTTCACAACTACTCAATGTCACCAAAGGTACTCTAATAGGATCAGAGTTCTCTAACCTTGGTATGAAGATCGAAGAAAAACGAGCTCTCGAAAGGCTAGTGGACTCTCTTTCTAGATTGACTGCAGATATGGTTTTGGATCCAGAAAAGTATCATGAAGGTTTGAAGAGGCTTGAAAGAGCTACCAGAGCCCTTGATGGGTTCTGAAGAGGGCCGTAATGAAACCGTTTTTGTTTAGTTTATATATTTAGTTTTGTATTTCGTATATATGTTGCATATCAATAGAATCGATGTATCATAAAGAGAGAAAAAAAGCTTGAAAGAAAAGGCCTACTTTCTAACAATTACAGGCAGATAAGACAAAGAAAGGTTTCTTAAACTTGATAGCTATTCGCTGGGTTCATCATCTAGGCTTCTGAAGCTACAAGTATACTTCTTGTGCATTTTGATTCTTCGTTTTTACAGGAGTGAAGTGGTACGTTATGCTAGGTGTACCTCGAACAAGCTCATCGCATCTGCTTAAGATTTATGGCAGAAATACAGCACGACACACAAACAGGCTACTCTCGTATAATGTTGCGCCAACGCCAAAGCATGTCGGCAATACGATAGATGCTATTGAAGAACATAACACAATATCTGAGGTAATTGAGGAGATCAAATCCAAGAGGAACTCAAGTAAGGATGCGGTGAACCGATTGTTAAATCCTGTATTCATCAACAAACAGATAGTCTTTTCTGACAAGCCACCGACGCGGACCAGCTTGATGAGTTCAGATAGCGATTCTGATCAACAGGCCCCGTTGCCCCACTCAAGTTTCAAACTATCCGATCAGGACATCAGAGACTTGCCTATATCAGCCACAAGCTATCAAAATGTGCGGTTATCGGGTATTGAAAAGGCTATTCAGCTGGTTGCAGAGAAAGAGAATTTGAAAGTGGCATTGGAACACGCATTAGCACCACATTTGAAGTATTTGGAGCAAGCGGTACGTACGGACAAGGACCTGTTAGACATATGCATGTCGTATTTGGACCAATATCTGCAAAGAGACACTACGTTGGAGACCCAAACGAAAAGATTCATGGAAGTGATACAGAAAAGAGCTTACGAGGATCCTTCTAAGCTACCGCAACCGTACTCAATAACTCTGCCCGCTACCATACGGTACATCTTCGAAAGTGGACGGTTTACGCTGCCGGGGGACAGAAATTATATCATACTCAAGACTATCTACAACAAATGCAAAAGTTGCAAAGATCTCGGTCTGTATCTCGACGTGTGCAATATCGATTTCTACAACTTGCTCGTTAAGTTCATGTGGGAGGAGTACAAAGACCTGGCCATGGTGAAGGATACTATATATGAGATGGATTCTAATGGGATCACTGGTGATATTGCAACTACAGAGCTATTGGAAGATATATGTCATCAAGTGCGGTTTATAGCAGATGACATGATAAGCGAAGACGTCGAAATGAACGACGTTGAGAAAGAGCTAAAGAAGACTAGTGTTCTCTGGTCAGCCGAGAACGTTGCCGTTATCGATAGGTTGACTAAGTACCTTAAAACTTTGAAAAGATCGTTGATGAGATAGAAGGATCTCAGTGTCAGAACGCATTCAGATACATTGTTCGACCCAACTTGTAAATAGAAATGATCTTACAGTTCGCACGTACATAGATATATACCAACCAGCCTCTTCAAATCGGTACCTGAGACCATATTTTGAGCGGTGGAGGTGTTCCATTTACCCTTTACTGGATCTCATTATCACCAAGAATCTCAAAAAATCGCTAAAGGCAGTTAGTTCGATATATTAATAATTCTGTCAACATTAATTCGCTAAGTTCTCTTTCAAGACGAAGAAGAATTTGATAAATAGAGCTTTTAAAGGCGCTGAATAGCATTCAAGTGTGAGCTTAGATAACCTGCTTGGTGCATTTAAAATTTTGGGCTGTTGAAATGTTGCAAGACGTTGCCTTGAACTGCTTTAATATAACTCAATCGTATCTGTCGATCGATGCCGGAAATGTATTGGCTACATCTGGCCATGTAATAAGGCAGACCCAGGAGGCAATCCAGACCAGCAGGCAGTACCTTCTGCAGGACATATTCACAAGATGGGACCCTTTCAATGGAGACATATCCTTTTCATACAACGGTGGTAAAGATTGCCAGGTTTTGTTAATAATATATTTGGGATGTCTATGGGAATTCTTTCTTAGCTCGATAGAGGGATCACAGTATGGTCCCCAATTCCACAAGTTCCCGTTGCAGCAACTACCCACAGTATACATTGATCAAGAGGACACATTCGATACCGCGCAAGAGTTCTTGCAGGCGAGCGTGGATCGATATTACTTGTCGCTGTACGAATCTGCCAAGGACAAGAAGATCGACATGCCCAGTGCGTTTGAATCATTCCTTACAGTTCACCCAGAGACAGAAGCGATAGTTATCGGCGTAAGGCATGCGGATCCATTTGGCGAATCGTTACGACCTATACAAAAGACGGACCCCAGTTGGCCACAATTCTACAGGTTACAACCGTTGCTGCATTGGAATTTATCACAAATATGGAGTTTCCTACTGTACTCCGGGGAAGAAATGTGCGGATTATACGAGATGGGGTTTACATCCTTGGGAAGCGTTAACAATACTGTGAGAAACCCATACCTTCGGGTACCAGAGCCCATTGCCTCATTCACAAAGGCAGATACCAAACATAGCGATTTCCAATGGGAAATCGAAAACAACTTCAGAGGAGACTCTAAGACGCATTTCAACAAAATTAACGAAACGGATCTAACAAAAATCAGAAACCACGACGCATCGGAGTTCCACCCCGGATGGTACCTCACAAAAGATGAGTGGGAGAGAGCTGGTAGACTTGCGAAGAAAGTATGATGATCTCATATATATATATGTATATATAACATAATAAACGGCTACACATTTCAAATGTTATCTAACTCACGCCAGTCCGGAGGAATTCAAATTATGTACAAGTAGGAAAGCATGAAGCTTAACAGCCCCCAGCAGAAGTAAAGACTGTCCAATTCAATCGTGGGACTTCCCACCAACTCTATCGTACAACCTAGCAGCATGATAGTTGATATTACTCTTTTGAACCTTCTGGTTCTTACCCATGGCATTTTCTGCAGTGCATGCCTTCAAATCCTGGGCGACATTCTCACATGCACCGTGCATGTGTCCGTTGGAAGACCAGCATTGTAATAGATTAGACATCAGCACCAAGCATCTGTTAGCCTCTTGTTGGATGATTGGCTTTTTCACTTTGAGCCTGGGAAGAGGAGGTAATTTATAAAGAGGGGTCTTACTAGACATGGTTCTTTTTCGTCTGTAGTATGTATTATCAACCTGCGATACACTCAAGTCTCGCCACTGATCTGTAGACTGAGCTGAACCAACACAATCTACCTGTTCAGGCATCTACATATCCATCATCTCTGCTTAGACCAACAATTGTCGTTAAAACCAAATTTTTTGAGAATTTCAGCGATGGATAACTGCTAGTTACTATGTGGTGTGTGGGTTAGATTTTTCACCTTTCTCCTCTGACAAACTGCTCGAGCGACAAGCAGCAACACCGGCACCAGCACCAGCACCATGCCGTGCCGTCTCGTATCATATCATATCAGGGTATAGATTTGCAATACACAACGTTACATACGGTACCGGGGTAGCCAAGCACTGTGTTCAGTACTTGGAGAGATCAGGCATGCTTAGGATTTCGCGGTCCTTGTTCTTGCTGAACTCTTGCAACTGCTTCAACAACTCCGAGTTCTTCCATCTATCAGGAAGCGGAGTGATGGCATAGTTCTCTGTAGCCCAGTAGTAGATATCCCAGTCTAGTTCGTTCAACAACTGGTCGTACTCTTCCAGTTGTTCCGGGGTCATTTCCTTTAAATACTTGGCAGCGAAACGAGATAAGAGCAAGTCCGTCTCCAGAATACCTCTTTTCCTGGACTGGTACACCAGCCTGGCACGCTTGTTGTCGAGAGACTCGCCGGTTCTCTTGATCGGAGCGATTCTGATTCTCATAGTAACATCGTCTTTAGCCTCGTTCAACTGGCAAAGGCTTGTGTGGAAAGAACGGTGCTTTGTAATGGAGCTAGCTCCATATCTTAACAAACTTGGCTTACTAAAGATAATCCTGAGCATTGGATGAGTACTTCGTTGAAGAGGGAAATTACAGGAGCCACAACCAGGGGAGGGAATAAGCTTGCAAGCAGCACAGACCAAAATGAGTGTGCTGTATCCTGCCGAAGTGGTTGGTATTGCTAAATATTATCATTTTAATTATCTAAACATTGGAAGGTGAAGAAGACAGACAATGAAGGTGGGGGTGCCGTAATCGGGCTATCACGTGCACTCCTCTGCAAGTGACTTCGAGAGTCACAAAACGAGTGCGTGCTCGAGGCTAGATCCAAGGGCTCAAGCCCTGCAGGGCTTGAGTCCTTGTGGACCTAGAAAGCTCTTCGCTTTTGGGCTTAGTAGGCTGGGAAGATGACTTCGCCAGTTAGGCACGTGATCTGTTCGTCGTCCACGTTGTAAGCTCTAGCAATGACAGAGTATTTGCCAGGAGGAACCTCGTTGGGGATCTCGACGATCTTGTTGAGCTCGTACACTCCGGGCTCGATCGGACATTCCAACCCGTCGATGTCGTTCTCCTCCAATTGCTGGCACAAATCGTAAGTCTGTGAGATTAGCTTGATGTAGCCAAGTCTGACTTCGATGTCGATGTAGGCACCATCTTCGATGGTGGTTTGCAGGATCCCAGCAGCAGAGATGGTCAAATTTTCGCCTCTCTGAGGTGGGTTGGGGACCAAGTTCACCTGAGTCACGTCAAGGGATTGGTTTTGGTCAATGTCACATTGCAACAATGGAGAGTCACCGGAAATTGGCTTGTTGGCTGCAGGAGGCTCAGGGAAGTTCAATCCGAACAAAGAAGCTGCCTGTGCAAAGGCGGCGAATAGCAAGTAGGCAACAACGGCAGAAGACTTCATTTTGGGGCTTGATTCTGTTTTTTTCTCTTTATCTGCTGGCAGTGTTTTCAAAGACCTAATCCAAAATGGGTAAGGGGTGTTTGGTTTTTATCAAAGAACTTTTATAGTGCAGGTGTCTGGCGGCGCTGGCAAGGAGTTGAGTATGTCAGATGGCCAGAAGGGTTGTATGAGCTGGTGCTGAAAGTGTCAGGAACCGTTGCTCTTGGTGTTTGTTCCGAATTTGTTGTCTTTTCCCATGTGTCTTTAAAGGGCTTCAAACAAACCGTTGAATTTGCAATCTTCAAATTTCAACTTTTCGTTTTGGGACCCGTTGAAGTTGAAGCCCTTTTGATAAGCTAAAGAGGAATGGTTCGAGAGGCACAGGATACGCAATGCGGGTTGTTGAGCGATAGTTGGGTATAGTGGTAGGAGGCGCATTGTAACAGTGATCAGGGCCTGTTTTGTTTTTGTTTATATTTGAAAATTTGGTTCACTTGAGAACGGTACGTAGATATATACATATTATATACATATTGTTTTCGAGAGTGTGTGGGGAATGTCTATTTCCCACTCTGTTATAACACTTATATCAAGTTGTTTGACAAATCATCAGCTAGGGTATCCTTGTCGGATTTAACAAGGGCCTTGATTGCGATACCCTTGCTTGTCTTGATCATCTTGATGGACAACAGGGCTTTAGCGTTGTCTAGGATGGACTTGCCAGAAAGTTTTAGTGTGTGTTGGGTGGCATCGTGGGAGACCGTTTGAGAGTTTTCCAAAGGTAGGCCGCCGGCGCTGATGATCAACTTGTCGATGACTTCCTGTAGAGTGTTTGTTTCGACGATGTTGTAGACAGAGACGGATTCGTAAGGTAGTTCTTCTAGCGTGGCGGCGAAATTGCTTACGAAGGAGGGTTTCATGTAGTCACCGGGACTCAAGAACAAGGAATCGAACTCGTATTCGTCTTGGAAACCTTCGTCGTCTTCGAAGGGTAAGGAGGTAGATGGGTCAAGTTCCTTGGATTGGAACTTCAAGGAGTTGCTGAACCTCTCTACGACAATTTCGTCGCTGTTCTGTGTCAGTTTCTTGAAGGCGACGTAACAGGATTCGCCCTCGTCAGGTAGCAGCCTTTCTATTGGTAGGACGAACTCTTCTTGGTCGTCGAGCAAGCCCTCGGACAGGCCTTCTACTTGGCATACAACTTCGACGTTATCAAGAGCGATGTCCTTGAGGGTGTTGGTGATATGGAATTGCAACACGATGTGCTCGTCGAACAAGTGCTTGATACCCTTGACGACGAATTCGGCTTCGATTTCAGTAAGTGGGACGATCTTGGAGGAATGGATGCGTTTACCGAAGGATTGGAATTGTTCCAATGATGACATTTCATCGATGTGCTTGGACAATAGCAGATCATCTTTCTCCTCTTGCAACGAGGTACCGTTGAAAGTACTGTCATCCAACCTGTCACCTTTCCTACCACCGTTTTCGTTACCGTTACCGCTTCCAGAACCGTTACCGTTTGACGATTCTTCTGTGTGTTGGAAGGCTTGTTCTTGTCTGCGTTTCAAATCCAAGGCCTTCTTCTCATCCTCGGAGTATTTCGTAACAGAGGAGACATCGAATGGAGTCTGGAACGCTTCTTGGCCCTGCGACAAGTACTGCGATAGTTTAGATTCCATGGTAACGACGTCGTAAGTGGAAGTAGGACGAATGAAGTTTTGAGCGATATTTGAGACTTCGTTGTTGCTCTTCACGGACTCGATGAATTGCAACGCGATCGAGGCTCTGTCCCTGACTTCATCATCAGGATCAGTCTTGATCTGGATCAACAACTGTTCGATACTCTTGACCAATTCAGGATCGTTCTTAACGAGTGCGAATTTAGAAAGGGATAACACTGCAGCGGATCTTATAATGGAATTCTCCAAGATGACTCTGTTGTAAATGTGTCTGACGTACAAAGATGGATTCTTGGTAGTTGGACCCTCTTTACCCAAAAGATGTAGGATTCTGACCAAGACCTCATTGTATTCACAATCCTCGATGAAGTCACATAACTCTTCCAAAGCCTTTTCCTTGGATTGTGGCACGAATTGGATCAAATCCATCAAGGCCTCGACAACGCTGTTTTTGAATTGGAGGCTGCCCTCTGACGATTGG
Organism: Kluyveromyces dobzhanskii; assembly: GCA_003705805.3. NCBI lineage: Eukaryota > Fungi > Ascomycota > Saccharomycetes > Saccharomycetales > Saccharomycetaceae > Kluyveromyces > Kluyveromyces dobzhanskii. The sequence goes on along the minus strand of PPJP03000029.1, from coordinate 1,475 downwards.
AGGGACTCCATCAAGAAACGTAAGATTGTTTCGTTTTCCTCAGGGAAGTTTAGAGATAGAGTCTTGATGGCATCGATGATGATGATCTTAAAGTCATCGTTGACCTCGTAGATGAATTTGGTGATTGTCTTGATCAAGGAGCCGATGTTCTTGTTGGTACCGGTCTTCAACAAAGTCGTTATGGTGTAAGTAGAAATGTTTCTGTTGCTGTCGTTCACAAGGGACTCCAACTCTGGGTTACACACCACGATCTTCTCTGGAGAGACCATGGAAATCTTGTTTAACAAACGTACCGCAGCGAATCTCGTCGTGACACGAGGAGTAGACAAGAACCCTTGCAACACGGACACAGCACCAGCGAAAACCTCGCTAGGAACCAGGTTGGACAAAGCCGCTGTAAGTTTACACGCTTCCAGGGCCACAGCCTCGTGTCTGCTCTGCAACCAGTTGACTATTAGCGGCAAGAACTGAGGAATGGAATTGGTATCCTTCAACACCAACTGGTGCACAAGCTTCACCATTTGAACCTGAGCCAACTGGTTCTTCAAAGGAGACGACTGGCCGGCAAACTGCTGGATGAGCTTGATCAACGCCATCTTGTCGTGGTTCTTCAATTGGTACAACAACCCCAACGCATGGTACTGCGAGATGTGGGATGTCGTTGGATAATACCTGCTGTTTTCGTCTGGATAAGGCAATTGCTTCAAATCACCCACGGCTTCCTGCGTCTCGTTCGCAAACCTCTTCACCGTGGTCTCCGCAATGGGCAACAAGTGGTACGAACTCACCAGCGAAGCAGAACACACAGAAGGATGCTTGCTAACCAAAGAGTTCTTCAACAACCTTTCTGCAGAAAACGCAGTAGACTCGTCCAACACGCGGATCAAAGCCCTTATCGCATTGGGTTTCACCAGATCTGACCCGTTCTGCACGTCCTTCATGATCGAAGACGTAGCCATCAAAATGTCCTCCGAAATACCACACAATTCCTTAATTGCCACGTAAACAATCTGTCTTAACGAATCGTTAGGGTGTTGGAACAACTTGGAGATAGAAAAGAACAGCGCCGTGGCCTCCTGCGCAGGGAACGTCTCCCCGTGCGAAATCAACTCAAGCAAGCTGGTTATCAGAGTGCGGCACAGTTTGGGGTTCACTGGAGACTCATTGAACCGGTTCAAACAATCCTGGTAGATCGTCATTTTGTCTGGCAAAGACCCACTATGTGGGTCCTCTGCCTTCTTATAAGTATGCGTAGACATCGAATTGGCCGCGCTATATGTCTTGCCTTACGCCCTATTACCGCTGAAACACGTATTTGGAACCTGCAGACAGCCTGTACGATGAGAAAGCTGCTTCGATTTGGTCCATAAAGCTATATATCGAATTCATAAATATCGTAATATATCAGAAAAACGCTTATTTGTTTTCAGTTTGGTTCATGGTCCTTTAAAGGAAGAAAAAAAGCCTAGGCTTGG